>JAWPHD010004967.1:80000-82500 GCA_037043455.1 Cyrtodaria siliqua
GAGAATTCTTCAAAGAAAAGCCATTGGTACTTGAAGCTTTGACTGGGTGTGTGAACAAATTAGGCAACGCGTTTGAGGTTACGGACAAAGACACGAGAGATGCGAAGGTAGCAGAAGCTAACACGGAACTTATGGTTCAGCTCGAGCAAATGAACCTGGAGAAGCAACTTGACGACTTTGACAAGAATAATGAGCAATTTCCGATGTATGCATGGACTCGCATGTATATGCGCCAAGTGTTGATGCTTCTTGAATTCCATCGTTCTGTCAAAGCGCCTGACCTACAGCTGTATATGTCTTCGCTAGAGAAAATCTGTACTTATTTCTTTGCGTACAAGGAAACAGACCCAGCTCTGTGGCAGAGACTAGTAGATGGCGAGTTTGCAGTGACAAAGAGCAACATCCCATTCACGAGTATCGGTGTAGATCAAGCTCAGGAACATGACAACAAAAACTTGAAAGGCGAAGGAGGTCTTCAGGGAATTACTACTAAGCCGACGACTCTTCTGAAGTATTGCCTTGCAGCACCAGAGCTTGCCAGATTTTCCAAGGAGACGGAGGAAATGTTAGGACTTGCCCGTTCCCGTACAGATCATCATCACAAAATGTCACCTACGGTAACATTACGTCAGGAAAAGGCGATTCAAGACTCGAGCCTCACAATCCATTTTGTGACAAGGGCAACAAACTCTACAACACAATGAATAAGAAGATACTGAGTGAGAAGGCCCAGTCAAGTATTCTGAACATGGAAACGCGTGGTGAACAAGCAAAGCTGTCCTTTGTTGAAGAGCGTCTGTGTGGAGAAGTAAAATTTTGGAACAGCATGATGAAGGTCACATTCCTAAACTGGGACGACCTCTGCAAGACAGTGAAACTCAAATGCAATACCAAAGAATACCAACTAAAATCATGTCGAGACTGCTGGTCATAGCCACAAGAAAAGATGTCCTGACCAACCAAGCTGGATGCCAACCAAGCACTCAGAAAAGCAGCCAAGAAGAGGCTGATACGCTTATGATGCCACATGCCCTAGAAATTTCTGCCACGAGTGCTGAATCCAGGACACAGATTGGTGGGTGCTAATTCTACGCAGACTTGACGAATTGGGCCAAAACACTGGCATCGTCACAGGCACCAGTGAAAATCGAAGGCGAATTGCACTGCAACCTATATACGACAAACTGGGAAGTGAAAAAATTATGGCCCTACCTGGATTCCATGCCATAACTGGATCAGACACAACTGGACAGATAAGTGGTGTTGGCAAGAAGACAGGTTTCAAGGTGTTCATGAAAGCTCCAACGCATGTCATAGATGCTCTTTCGCAGCTTGGCCAGGACGACATGCCCTCTACAGATGTAATTGCAGGCTGTCAGGAGTTTTTGTGCATGACTCTTAGTACAAAGCAGGTGAACGCACATGATCCAGCAACACTTAGGTGGAAAAAATTCAGACGGCTGGAACCTAGCGAAGGAGTAGACACCTTGCCCCCAACTGAAGGTACATGGCTACAGCATATTCTGACTGCACATCTACAGGCTAACATTTGGGCTCAGGATACGGTGCTCCATCCCAGGATTCCAGAACCGACTGAGTTAGGCTGGAGCAAGGACGACGACAGGTTGTTGCCCACGCTGACCAAAGTACCGTTAGCACCAGACGCAGTAACAGAATTATTGCTGTGTAAATGTGACGCCAGTAAATGTTCCAGCGCACGGTGCTCCTGCAAACGACAGCTTACCCTGCACAGAATTATGTATATGCGAGGCAAATGAAGACTGTTGCAATACGAACACTCTGACCAGTGAGGACAACTTTGGAGTGGATGATAGAGGCATATAGAGATTACAGTACATGTAATATGTATCTAATTAGGGATCACAATATCCAACAGTGTCCATTGTCCTGGCAGTGACAAAAAAGAACACTAATAACATTCATCTGTATCTGTGTATCTCGATACATAATTATACTTTTACGTATACGTATCATTCCCAATAGTTATCGCGTCAATCCAAAAAGTGCTAATTAAAGGATTGTTGCTATGTCAGGCAGACATAGTAATGAATGCAATATTGAGATTCATCATTTACAAATTCGAAGTATTGTGATTTTGTAGACTCGATTTTGAAATTAAAGATGTTGTTTAATGCTTGATATCTTCAAAAATACAACATTCGCATACCTTGACCCAATAAATGTACTAAGAGAAATCAAAATTTTGAACCCATGTATCTAGGGAGCAATTATATACTATAAACATGATAATTAGCGGCCATTTTGAATTTCAAAATGGCGGCCAATAACTTGACATCTTCAGAAATACAAAATTTACATTCCTTGACCCCATAAATGTACTAAAAGACACCAAAATTGTGATTCTATGTATCCAGGGGGCAATTATATGCTATAAACATGCTAAATTGGCAGCCATTTTGAATTTCAAGATGGCGGCCATGACAGAGTGGACCAAACAATTGGCACAAATACTTTTTTC
>JAWPHD010004967.1:85000-174052 GCA_037043455.1 Cyrtodaria siliqua
CCACTACCACCACCACTACCACCACCACCACCACTACCACCACCACCACCACCACTACCACCACCACCACCACTACCACCACCACCACCACTACCACCACCACCACCACCATTAATAACATCTAGGATCATGACGCTTTATAAGACAGTGACCTTGGTTCATGTGTCAAGGTCACCAGTACCTGATATTAATTGACACATGCACTCCTAACATATAACATATATGCTTATGAAATTCCATGTCGCATTTGGCGTGAAGAGGAAACCCTATAGTTGTATAAGTTTGTTGACGTACTGATGTGTAAACCCCATGCTTATTAAGAATTATGTCCCCTTTTGTGGAATCCCATATAAAGCGCATTAACAAAAGAAAAAAAATAGAACTCAAATAATCCTGAATATTTTTATATGTAACTTGCAGTTAAATATGTTTACACTTTTATCGAGACTGTGCTATACTTGAATAATAAATACTAACTTGATAGAAGTGTGTATTGATCCATATTCAGGTCATGTGTGTATTAACTAATTCACATATTTACAAATATGTATTTATAATTCAAGTGTAGCACTGCTTAGAAATATGTGTAAACATATTATACTGAAAGTGTCATGCAAAAATATTGAAGATTATTTGAGTTCTATTTTTTTTTTCTTTTTCAAATGCAATCTCAGCAACCCTTATAGTTACCTTTGCTGAGATGTAAAACACTAAACCACACTGAACTACACTGAATCTGTTTAGCCACATTCATTTGGTTGTCGGGGTAGAATACAACCACTGCAAACACACCGTCACATGCATAGGGGTAGGACCCCCCCCCCCCCCCCACACACACACACACACACTCCCCCTTCATATTCATTTTGTAATTTTGTATTCATGCTCATTAAAGGTCTTTATCATGACCCTTGCATTGTTTTAGGTGCCATCTCGCTCACATCACTGAGAGCAGTGGCAGAAAAACAAGACACGTGGCTCCAGCGTAAATGGAGTGTCTACAATAGTGCAGTTCATGGTGAGAAGGTCCTAGGCTCATTCTCCATATTTTATCTAGATGTACATGGAGGATGGGCCTGGCATGTTCATGCCTGTTAGGCGCCATATAACCTTTCATGTGTTGGTGGGCCTTAAAACCCAATTCAATTCAATTCATGAACTTCACAGGCGGACTGTCTATGGTGAGAGGAGAAGTCACTTGATTTGATAGTTTCTCTAATACTGAGCAGTGTCGTCGTCGTCGTTGTCGTCGTTGTCGTCGTCGTATGTAGTAGTAGTCGTAGTCATAGTAGCAGTATACAATTATTCGATTCAAAACTACAGTCCAATACTCCATACTATATTTTACAGTATGCACAATGTATAAGCAGAGAGGAACAAAACAAGACACGCCGCGTTAATAGGGTTTATTGATGACCAAGGTTTTGACCAATCAGCAGATCAGATTAACAGTGCGTGAACTCGTTTCATGTAAAAAGCGTGCATGTGAGATTTTTATAACAGGTTTGACTGCAAAGAAGTTTGGACTGCTGCAAACCAAATGACAGACGGACAACTTCCTATAGTCACACTGCATAAACTGTAAGTACTCTCTTTATTAAATAAAAATCTTTGTACTATTTCACGAATTTTAAAAGTTGAATTTAAATGAGATGTCGGCGATGTTCTAAGGCGATGATGACAATACAAAATACGTTCGTAAACTTCAGTACAACTGTATATGAAGTGAAAACTGTATTTTAAATTGTCAAAATTAATATTTTTAAATTATTAACAATAAACGTATGGACGTGATCAACTTGACGTATTTATAAAATTAAAATATTCAACAATAAAAAAATATTAAAAAAAATGTCAAAACATATATGTGTTTTCGAACTTTTTTTAGCTTCTAAATTCCAGAATAACCTTTTGAGTTTCAGTTTCAGCAAGTTACATAGTTTCTAAGATTCTGTCAGTTCCACCATTTAAGAGTGGTTCATTTTTTCCCTGTCTTGTTATAGTTACTAAGACGAAATGTTCGACGTCTGTCAGGAGTCATTTCAGAGCTTCTCCAGTAGCTTTTCGTATATCTGGTGTCTTCGGTCATTATATTTAACTGTGCTCTTCTTGAAGAGGCACCTCACGGTAAACAAATATTATAAATAGTTTGATATCGTGGTGTTATTTTTTATGTGGGTCTACATAACAGTGACGCCGTTATTCTATCGGGGCGTCTACGGAAAGTTGCGATGTTGGTCTGCGGAAAATTATGCATTTGCAGTATCAAATACCATCCGCTCTTAAAAAGAGGTGACCATCTAAAAATACATAGCAAAAACACCACCGGCACTCATTCAGTGATCAACGCTTGTCAAACGTTGTAAACAATAGAATGAAGGGAAGTTAGAAGTATGACAGGGAAGTGAACGTACATTTCGTAATTTGATCAGTTGTAAGGCTTATTATAAGATGTATGTTATTAACACATTGTGTGCAAAAAATGGCATTTTTATGAAGTCGTACCAGACTCAACATGCAAACTCAACTGCTCGTCTGACATTCATTTTTCGATAACATATACTTGCAGAACTTGTGTGTTGTCGAAAAATGTTGGTGTGAGTTAACCGACTATATGTCAGAAAAATAAAAAAAACGATTAATACGCGAACTCCATCAAAACGTAAACAACAAAAAAGTGGATTGTATTACGTAGGTATTGTTGATCTCAAATAAGTGGAACAACGTGACCTTCTTGATAACTTAATAACAAGTATGTTATTGTTGATCTCAAATAAATGGAACAACGTGTCCTACTTATGTAAATACTCCGCCTAGGAGGAAATATATAAACGCAAGGTAATTGACCTTAAACTTTGGAAACGTCGGGTTTGTTTACGTTTATGGCAAGCCTATTGTCCAACAATTACGTCGAAAAACTAGGATTAACGATCGATAAACTAGGTTTTTCGAACGTAAAAGCATGTTAACCTATACTTTCGAGCGAAAACATAGGATAGCGTCCGTAAACCATAGTTCACGCTCGTAAACGTAGGTTCACGCTCGTAAACCCAAGTTCACGCTCGTAAACATAGGTTCACGCTCGTAAACATAGGTTCACGCTCGTAAACATAGGATAACGACCGAAATTCATTGTTCAATCGAGAAACCTAGTTTATCGAACGTAAACCATGGTTTACGGTCGATATCCTAGGATTATCAAATCAAATATGAATTTCGGCCGTGAACATGGGTTCACGCTCGTAAACATAGGTTCACGCTCGTAAACATAGGATAACGACCGAAATTCATAGTTCAATCGAGAAACCTAGTTTATCGAACGTAAACCATGGTTTACAGTCGATATACTAGGATTATCAAATCAAATATGAATTTCGGACGTGAACATGGGTTCAATACCGTGAACCTATGTTTACGACCGTGAACCATAGTTTACGAACGTGAACCTATGTTTACGAGCGTGAACCATAGTTTACGGACGTAAACCTATGTTTACAATCGTGAACTATAGTTTACGCTCGTAAACTATGGTTCACGCTCGAAAACCTAGGTTCACGCTCGTAAACATAGGTTCACGTTCGTAAAACCGGGTTTATCGACTTGTAACTATGCTTTCGGACCGGTATCTGTGATTTACGAGCATACCCAATAACGACCGTGAACCATAGTTTACGAACGTGAACTATAGTTTACGAGCGTGAACCTAGGTTTACGACCGTGAACCATAGTTTACGGACGTGAACCTAGGTTTACGAACGTAAACCATAGTTTACGGACGTGAACCTATGTTTACGAGGGTGAACCATAGTTTATGAACGTGTACCTATGTTTACGACCGTGAACTTGGGTTTACGAGCGTGAACCATAGTTTACGAACGTGAACCTAGGTTTACGTTCGATAAACTAGGTTTCTCGAACAAATCTATGATTTTCGGTCGTTATCCTATGTTCAAGAGCGTGAACCTATGTTCACGGTCGTAAACCCATCTTCACGGTCGTAAACCCATCTTCGCGGTCGTAAACCCAAGTTCACGGTCGTAAACATAGGTTCACGTTCGTAAACTAGGGTTCACTTAGGATAACGACCGAAATTCTTAGTTCAATCGAGAAACCTAGTTTATCGAACGTAAACCTGGGTTCACGAGCGTAACATGGTTTACGCCCGTTATCCTATGTTTTCGCTCGAAAATATAGGTTAGTATTCGATAAACCTGGTTTTACGTTCGAAAAACCTAGTTTATCGATGGTTCATGTAATTATTAGACAATTGGCTTGCCATATACGTTTTGGCTATTACTCAGGAGATTGATTGATTGAATGGTGTTACGTCATATTACGATAGATTTTTTTGTGGTAGAGGGCCTCAGAACACTCCATTTTTCATGGGTAAAACTGGTATTGTAGAGGACGCAACAAGAGGACGTATCTCGCACAAAATCCGGGTCCGTGGCTCCAAAAGGTCACACTTAGAGGTCAAAGGTCAAATCGTGTCCGGTCAATAACTGCATTAGTGGACAGATTTTCAAATAACTTGGCGCAAGTGCTCACCACAACAAGACGACGTGTCGTGCACAAAATCCAGGTCTGTGGCTCTAATTTCAAGGTCACACTTAAGAGGTCAAAGGTCAAATCGTGTCCGGTCAATAACTCTGGCATTCCTGGACGGATTTTCATATAACTTGGCACAAGTGCTCACTATAACAAGACGACGTGACGAGCACAAAATCCAGATCCGTGACTCCAAGGTCAAGGTCACACTTAGAGGTCAAAAGTCAAATCATTTCCGGTCAATAACTCTGGCATTCCTGGACGGATTTTCAAATACAACAAGACCATGTGTCACACAGGTCAAGGGTCAAATAGTGTCCGGTCAATAACTTGCATTCCGGGACGGATTTTCAAATAACTTGGCACAAGTGCTCACCACAACCAGATGACGTGTGGCGCACAAATTCCAGATCCGTGGCTCCAAGTTCAAGGTCATACTTAGAAGTTAAAGGTCACTTCGGGGGCATTTGTCACTCACAGTGACATATCTTGTTTTGTTTTTTATTATTTAGCTTAAAAGCATTAAAAAACAACAAATATTAATGTTTATTTCTTCCACTTTATGTAAAACATAAATAATTAAACAGCAATATGCTAAAAGTATCCTTGTTTAATAGATAACTTACGCTTTTGTTTTTATCGTTGCCAACGCTATGCCACGCGGCTTCAGAACAGACTAGGCGTGTTCTATCCAAGACTAGTTTCCGAGATGTTGCTTTATCATGCGGATGAGTCGATAAGTTTACAATAAGTTAATCGGTCGTCCATTGTTGAAACACTAAATAAAAAGGAAGAAATAAGGTGCAATATTTCAACTGAATTTATAGGTAGTCACTGTTGTTTTTTTACATATCAGTAATGCTGCAATGTTTATTTAAGTATGTATTTAAGTTGGGCCACGATTGTCACGGAAGTTTATTTAAGTATGTATTTAAGTTGGGCCACGATTGTCACGGAAAAAGTTCGTTAAACCTATATTTCAGGTTTGTTTCATATTTTTTTTATGAATGAACAAAATGGATGCTAAATGGATGTACTAAATTTGACAACACGACCACACTTATTTACGAATTACTAAGGATTAACGTGAAATTAAAGGGACACACGGCAATCTTGAATTGTTTGAAATGGGTGTCTCGATTTATATATCCAGTATAATTTTTACTTTTACCCTGGTTCCTTTAAATAAATCAAATTTTAAGTATTCACTATTTTGTCTTATTATACTATAAGTTTTAATATATTATTGGTGCATTAATATCAAAAATTAATAATATGCAAAAAACAAATTGCTTAATACAATCCTTATAATTAACATTAATGATTAAACAAATGCAATTTATGTAGAAAAACTAACGGGACGCCGTGAGTTTTTAAAAAATAAAGATTGCCGTGTAACCCTTTAAGGTAAAAAGCTACAAAATTCTTGGAAAGTGTCATATCTGTGTAAGAACATTTCACAAGTGTACGGTTAAATAGATTGGACGCATGTTTTAATCCCTATTGTTATGGCTCCCCCACACAAAGTGTGGTAGGGGAGCCATATTGATTTTGTGCTTTCTGTCTGTTTCTCTGTCTGTGTCACAAACGATGTCCGATCAATAACAAGAGAACGGTTGGACCTAGGGTCCTCTTACTTGGAAGGATGGTTGGTCATTACAAGTAGATGACCCCTATTGATTTTGGGGTCACTAGGTCAAAGGTCAAGGTCGTGGTGACATTGACTATCAAAACGATGTCCGATCAATAACTACAGAACGGTTGGACCTCGTGTCCTCAAACTTTAAAGGATGGTTGGTCATGACAAGTAGATGACCCCTATTGATTTTGGGGTCACTAGGTCAAAGGTCAAGGCTGTAGGTCTGTCTGTGTCACAAACGATGTCCGATCAATAAATAGAGAACGGTTGGACCTAGGGTTCTTCTAAACTTGAAAGGATGGTTGGTCATGACAAGTAGATGACCTCTATTGATTTTGGGGTCATTAGGTCAAAGGTCAAGGTTGCGGTGACATTGACTATCAAAACGATGTCCGATCAGTAACTAGAGAATTGTTGGACCTAGGGTCCTCAAACTTGGAAGGATGGTTGGTCATGACCAGCAGATGACCCCTATTGATTTTGGGGTCACTAGGTCAAAGGTCAAGGTTGCGGTGACATTGACTATCAAAACGATGTCCGATCAATAACTAGAGAATGGTTAGACCTATGGTCCTCAAACTTGGAAGGATGGTTGGTCATGACCAGTAGATGACCCTATTGATTTTGGGGTCACTAGGTCAAAGGTCAAGGTTGCGGTGAAACGATGTCCGATCAATTACTAGAGAATGGTTGGACCTAGGGTCCTCAAACTTGGAAGGATGGTTGGTCATGACCAGTAGATGACCCTATTGATTTTGGGGTCACTAGGTCAAAGGTCAAGGTTGCGGTGAAACGATGTCCGATCAATAACTAGAGAATGGTTGGACCTAGGGTCCTCAAACTTGGAAGGATGGTTGGTCATGACCAGTAGATTACCCCTATTGATTTTTGATTTTTTTTAATTTATTGATTTTTTTTTTTTTGATTTTTTTTTAAATTATTTTTTAATTTTTTTTTTTTTTTTTTTATTTTTTTTTTTTTTTTTTTTAATTTTTGCATAAAAAGTTTTAGGGTCGGCCCCTTAAAAAAATAGGGTCGGTCGGGTTACTTGAACCACACATATTTTTTTATGTGGCCTTACTGATACAGATAGTAGATACAGTCACAGGGATATTGAATATCAAAACGATCTCAGATCAATAAAGAACAGTTGGACCTAGAGTCGTCAATTATGTCTGTTCGGGCGAGTGGGGGAGCCATACGTTTTTGTCCCATGGACAATAACAATTTCTAGTTTTTAGCTCTACTGATCAGAGATCAGCAGAGCTTATGCCGTGGTGCGGAGTCCGTCGTCCGTCTGTCTGTCCGTCTGTCCGTCCGTCTGTCCGTCTGTCCGTAAACTTTTATTTGTAGCGACTTCACAGCTGAAACTACTGGATGGATATTCATGAAACTTTACAGAAATGTTGCCCATAAAGTCTAGTTGATCCTAGCAAAAATTCATGTTGATGTGAAATCCAAGATGGCCGCCAAAGCTAAAAATAGAGTTTTAAAATACAAGTTTGTAGCGACTTCTTCTTGAAAACTATAAGTGATATTGATATGGGACTTTTTCTAAAATGATCAGCATGACATGATGTTGATCCTAGTCAAAAATCGTTTTGATTCAACGTTAAACATGGCTGCCAGCGGCCATCTTTGTTTACATAAGAGTTATATAGTAAAAACTTGTAGCGACTTCACAGCTGAAACTACTGGATGGATATTCATGAAACTTTACAGAAATGTTGCCCATAAAGTCTAGTTGATCCTAGCAAAAATTCATGTTGATGTGAAATCCAAGATGGCCGCCAAAGCTAAAAATAGAGTTTTAAAATACAAGTTTGTAGCGACTTCTTCTTGAAAACTATAAGTGATATTGATATGGGACTTTTTCTAAAATGATCAGCATGACATGATGTTGATCCTAGTCAAAAATCGTTTTGATTCAACGTTAAACATGGCTGCCAGCGGCCATCTTTGTTTACATAGAGTTATATAGTAAAAACTTGTAGCGACTTCACAGCTGAAACTACTGGATGGATATTCATGAAACTTTACAGAAATGTTGCCCATAAAGTCTAGTTGATCCTAGCAAAAATTCATGTTGATGTGAAATCCAAGATGGCCGCCAAAGCTAAAAATAGAGTTTTAAAATACAAGTTTGTAGCGACTTCTTCTTGAAAACTATAAGTGATATTGATATGGGACTTTTTCTAAAATGATCAGCATGACATGATGTTGATCCTAGTCAAAAATCGTTTTGATTCAACGTTAAACATGGCTGCCAGCGGCCATCTTTGTTTACATAGAGTTATATAGTAAAAACTTGTAGCGACTACTTCTCTGAAACTACTTAGCGGATTGTCATGAAACTTTACAGGAATGTTGCTCTTGATGTCTGATTGATCCTAGAAAAATTTCAGGTCGGCCGGAAATTCAAGATGGCCGTCACAGCTAAAAATAGATTTTTAAAAAATAAGTTTGTAGCGACTACTTCTTGAAAACTATAAGTGATATTGATATGGGACTTTTTCTAAAATGATCAGCATTACATGATGTTGATCCTAGTCAAAAATCGTTTTGATTCAACGTTAAACATGGCTGCCAGCGGCCATCTTTGTTTACATAGAGTTATATAGTAAAAACTTGTAGCGACTACTCCTCTGAAACTACTTGGCGGATTGTCATGAAACTTTACAGGAATGTTGCTCTTGATGTCTAATTGATCCTATCAAAATTTCAGGTCGGCCGGAAATTCAAGATGGCCGTCACAGCTAAAAATAGATTTTTAAAAAATAAGTTTGTAGCGACTACTTCTTGAAAACTATAAGTGATATTGATATGGGACTTTTTCTAAAATGATCAGCATGACATGATGTAGATCCTTGTGGAAAATTATTTTGATTCGACGTTAAACATGGCTGCCAGTGGCCATCTTTGGTTACATAGAGTTATATAGTAAAAACTTGTAGCGACTACTCCTCTGAAACTACTTGACGGATGTTCATGAAACTTCACAGGAATGTTGCTCTTGATGTCTAGTTGATCCTAGAAAAATTTCAGGTCGGCCGGAAATTCAAGATGGCCGCCACAGCTAAAAATAGATTTAAAATAAATAAGTTTGTAGCGACTACTTCTTCAAAACAATAAGAGATATTGATATGGGACTTTTTCTAAAATGATCAGTATGACATGATGTTGGTCCTTGTCGAAAATCGTTTTGATTTGACCTTAAACATGGCTGCTTTGTTTACATAGAGTTATATAATGAAAACTTGTAGCAACTACTTCTTTGAAACTACCTGACGGATTTTCATGAAACTTCACAGGAATGTTGCTCTTAATGTCTTATTGATCTTAGCAAAATTTCAGGTCGGCCGGAAATTCAAGATGGCCGCAACGGTTAAAAATAGATTTTCAAAAAACAAGTCTGTAGCGACTACTTCCTGAAATCAAAATCAATCAGTAGAGCTTCAAGGTCATTGACCTCTTGTTTGTTTTATTTATTATGCAATTAGTAAAATAATTTGTAATGCTTTTAATTTACTCTTACCTTAAACATTTAGAAGAAGATATGAGCTTTGGTTAAGGAAAATCTTTAGTGAAAGAAAAAAATTCTATATTGCTTTTAACCAACCCCACCCCTTTGTAAAGCATGCGTACGCTTAAGCTATCTTTTTTTCTCCTAACCTAGCATAAATTATTTGCAGATGTAAAAAAAAATAATTGTATACTGATAGGAAAAAGAAACGCAGGGTGCGTATTTCCGCTATATATTGTATGTTTAATACGCTACTTCTAATCGAATGGTACAGGGCGACATTACGCCTGTCCTTTTCTTTTTCCTTTCAGTATATATTACAAATTATTGATGAAATTACACCAAACCTATATTAAAAGTTAAGGTATACTAATTAAAGAAATGTTGACAACATCTCCATGACAACATCTCCATGACAACATCTCCATGACAACATCTCCATGACAACATCTCCATGACAACATCTCCATGACAACATCTCCAAAACTGAGGTGTGTCAATTTAAACGGATTTACAATCGGAAGAACTATACTGAGACGAAAAAGAAACAAAACTCGGGAATTTCCGCTATATATTGTAGATACTGCACACTTAATTCCACATAAAATTCCAAAGATGTTTTGTAAAGAAAAAGTTGCAGTTAGTTAGAGAAAGGACACAACTGTGATATTGTAGACGTTTTAATCACTACAACTTGTAAAAAGAAATTCATAAATGTTGAAGCTCCTCTTTGAAAAATTGTGAGCCATTTCAGTACTGTATTTAACGTAAAGAGTTTGCAAAAGTGTGCATCCTAAGTTTGCTCACATGCTTGAGCCAAATGCGTACTCTGTCAATAATGAAACCGTGAAGGAATAATTTGTGCTGTGTTAAGTGTTGTTTTAGTCTTCTTTTTGTCCTAAAGTAAATGTCTAACGTAGCCATGTACCATTCGATTAACAGCAGCACATTGTACATACAATATATAATATAGCGGAAATTCCCGAGTTGCGTTTCTTTTTCGCTTCAGTATATTAACCCTCACAAAACGAAGGTTATGTTTGATAGAGATGTCTTTTCCAGAGAATGTTTTATCCGTAATGTTGACATATCCATGAAAATTGTTGTTTTTTCATTTAATTTGTTTTCGGGGATAACCCCAAAGCCGTTTAATGTATCTTCATGGAATTTGTTTAGCTTTTGCCAACAATAACGCGTGTTGTTTTTGGATAGTTTAAAACAACAGCAACTCGTATAAATACAAGTAAGCCAACGCTAACGATGAACGTTATATACGATGAACTCATATACGATGAACCTTATATACGATGAACCTTATATACGATGAACTCATATACGATGAACCTTATATACGATGAACCTTATATACGATGAACCTTATACGATGAACCTTATATACGATGAACCTTATATACGACGAACTCGTATACGATGAACTCACATACGATGAACCTTATATACGATGAACCTTATATACGATGAACTCATATACGATGAACTCATATTCGATGAACCTTATATACGATGAACCTTATATACGATGAACTCATATACGATGAACCTTATATACGATGAACCTTAAATACGATGAACTCATATACGATGAACCTTATATAAGATGAACTCATATACGATGAACCTTATATACGATGAACTCATATACGATGAACTCATATACGATGAACCTTATATATGATGCACCTTATATACGATGAACTCTTATACGATGAACCTTATTTACGAAGAACCTTATATACGATGAACTCATACGATGAACCTTATATACGATGAACCTTATATTCGATGAACCTTATATACGATGAACTCATATACGATTACCTTATATACGATGAACCTTATATACGATGAACTCATATTCGATGAACCTTATATACGATGAACCTTATATACGATGAACCTTATATACGATAAACCTTATATTCGAACAGAATGGAGTCCTTACACAAAAATACACAAAAAACTTCTTATTTTCCAGGTAACCTATCAAGATGACGACTGCCGCATCTCTCCGTGGCTTCACCGCGTCCACAGACAAAAATGTACTGAAGATGTTTATGGGCCTTGAACAGCCCGACGACAAGGTGATGTGCGAGTACCTGTGGATCGATGGCACTGGCGAGGGTATCCGCTCTAAGTGCAGAACACTCGACTTCGAGCCTAAAGATGCGAGCGGTACGATATTTTTTTCTTTTGCTAGTTTAACGATGTCTTGACATTGTACTTAATAGTTTTGAACTCTTACTTATAGTGTATTACGGACAGTGAAACATTAATATCCTGAAACAAAATACGTTTATGAAATTACACCACAACGACTTTAATTGTCAGTAGTGAGATCATGAATAAAAATGCCCTACGTAACATAAATGCATGCTTTTTGACTGTAAAGAACAGAACCGTAATTGATTCATTCTTTTTACGATTCTTACGGATGGCGGGTGGTGTACATTACTGGTTCTACCCAGGAAAAGTGGGTGGTCTGCCTCCACCACAAAAAAATCGACCGTCATATATACTGAGCAACTCTTCTAACTAGACTACGCATATAATCGGCTCTATAATCTTTATTATTGAGTGAAATTATCTGAAATTGTACAGACAACAACTTTAACATGTTTCACATTTTATTCCGTAATTTCAACAAAATTGATTGAAATTTAAAATCATAATTTCATTTTTTCAAAATCGAGCGGGCAATTCGAAAGTCACAAACAGTACGTAAAAGTAAGTCAAATAACTACAATACCTGATAGTGAGACATCCCAGCCTGGACCATGCCTATTGCTCGCGCTCGTTCTTCCATATTTAGTCTTCGCATTTTTAAAATATTGTGTTTTTATTGTGTGGATATCGTTTGGCTATAACAATTCGATTATAAAAATAAAAAATTAGCACGAGACAATTCAAAAAAGCAAATTTTCACAAAACGCACGTGCATTTCGTGTGAGGTAATGTGACAGCTATCTACCCGGTTTTTCTTTACACATATGCAGAGTGAATGGTCAAATGTATGAGTAATATATTTTAACTATGTACGACTTAAAATAAAAAAAAATATTGCAAAATAAAAATAGTCTAGTTAGAAGAGTTGCTCAGTATATAACATTACATGTGTTAAAAATGACGTAAAACACCATACAAACAAACATTTGTAAATTATATTCTTTTTAAAAATAACTGATTTTTTTTATATACACATCTTAAAGCCACACTGTTATGCTCCACATAGAGATAACAGACATTTTGTCGAGTAGTAATGAATAACATTACCGTAAAATTTGTACCAGCATGCATTGTTATATGTGTTAGACCAGTCAGGAAGTACTTCCGGGTCGTCGGGTGCTAAAATAGTTCCTTGAAAAAATCAAAAGTTTCTAGTTAGCATGTGTTTTTCCCAAGATTAGTTTTTATTTCATTGTTAAAATCTAACCTGAGGTTATAGTAGTATGTCTGTTGTCATGAATAGTAAGTATTTTACTGTGTTTGTCAGGATTATTTCTTTGGAGAGTATGAGCACAGAGGTTAGGTCGAGATGTGGTTTTGACAGATGTTTATTTCAAAATACGCATAGTGTGAATGAATGACGCGAAATGTTGAAAAACTGAATCGGTTTTTTATTCCAGATATGGGACCGTTTGCTAGCCAAATGTGTTTCAGAGAATAAAAGTGTATTTAAGCGAACGAATGTTGTGGAACTTGTGACTGATCTCCAAATATAGCCTATATTGCATTGTGTTGAATGGGCTGATTTTCACCGGTCTGACACCTATAGAGCTGTACTTCATTCGCTCAATCACCAGTTGTATGAAGCTATGAAGAGAAACCATATTTGCAAGAAATTGTATACAGTATTTTTCTCAGCTTTATTGCCAATGCATTTTTGTGTCGCCTTTTCGAAGAAAAATGCGATACATAGGGATCACTTTGTAGTCCGTCCGTCCGTCATTCTGTCCGGCAGTCCGTCACGAAAACTTAACGTTGGCTATTACTTTCTCATTTCTTGATATTTTTCTTCTTCAAACTTTCAATATATACTCATCCATGATAAAGTCGACATGGCCATACTAAGATATAAAGGTCAAGGTCACACTGAAGGTCATTATATGGGTTAAATACTCATTTATTTCTTCACAAAAACTTAACGTTGAATATAACTTTCTCATTTCTTGATATTTCTTCATCAAACTTTCAATATATCCTCATCATGACAACATCGACATGACCATTCTAAATATATTCAGATGAGATCACACTGAAGGTCATTATGTGGGTTAAATATTCATTTTTTCCTCACGAAAACTTAGTCGGGCTAGTTTGTCAAGGTCATTTATCAGGGTCCAAAAAACCTTGTTATACTGACAGCGCTGACAGGCGACACAGGTGTTCCGCAGAACACCCGTCTAGTTAGTATATTTACATATAACGTACATGCTAGGCATTCAGAACGACGTTAATGAACATAAATGTTTGTTGCAATACAGAATGTCCTATCTGGAACTACGATGGCTCCAGTACGTACCAGGCCGAGGGTTCCAACTCGGACATGTACATTCACCCCTGTGCCATATTCAGGGATCCCTTCAGACGGGGCAAGAACAAGCTGGTGTTGTGCGAGGTCTACAAATACAACAAAGAGCCCGCAGGTTAGAGCCACGCACTCAACCATAATCTTACTTCATTCGCGCAGTGTCTGTCTACTTTCGAAATAGTTTTCAAAGTTAACAAAGTGAGAGAAATAAAAAATAAATAATAACTAATAATACTAATAACAGTCGTAGTAGTAATAATAATGATAATAAAATAGGCCTAATAATAACATAACAATAATATTAAAGACTTCATTTAACCAGAGAACTCATTCGAACAACTCAATATGCAATCAAATTCTAAGAGAGTGAAAAACTACAATGTAAAGAAAGCCTTTGTATTATTGTTAAATGCTTCTTTCTGGTTTGGTTTTCAATAAGACAATTTACATTTTAGCAACAAACAAACGAGTGACATGCGCAAAGGTCATGAAGGAAGCAGCCAAAACTGTTCCTTGGTTTGGCATTGAACAAGAGTACACACTTCTGGACTTTGACGGCTACCCGTTCGGATGGCCCAAGAACGGTTACCCTGGACCACAAGGTAATACTAGATGCTATACTCGTATCATAATTGTTTGGTACTCTACTTTATTGTGGTTATTTTCCCAGTTTTTAAAATGCACACATGCAAATTTAAAGTTTTAGATCACTTATTTCTGAAAGATTCAGAATTATGATTATGAACGCAAGAAACAAGAGCTTTGCTTTCCACTAGAAACGTAATCCAATCTCAACGTAATGCAGGCGACCCCAAAATACGTTATTAAGGTGACCAGTACCGTACGGCGGCCCCAGTGCGAAATTCAGTGGAATCCTTTACCATAATCTTAAGTGACCGCAGAGACATATCCAGAAGGACTGGTTGTCCCCGGGGACATGTTTTAGGCGAGCCTTTGTACCAGTCTTAAGTGGACAAGGTAAAGAATATTTCCGTGTTCGATAGTAAAGCAAGACTGATTTCGGGGCCTGTCTTTAAAAATCAACAATGTCTTTGCCTTCATTTCGCCTTTGGTTCGTACTGATGTGGTATATTTAAAAACGCTCATTCCAGGTCCTTACTATTGCGGTGTTGGCGCCAACAAGGTTTACGGCCGAGATATTGTAGAGGCACACTACCGAGCCTGTCTGTTTGCCGGAGTGAAAATTGCAGGATGCAATGCAGAAGTCATGTCGGCTCAGGTAGGTCTAATTGAATGGTTTGAAATCTATAAATAAATAAATATTTGTTTCAATAATGATGCAGATGAGCCTGGACTGTCTGTGTGTATCATCATATTTAAAGGGACATACGCCAATCTTAAGGTATGTTTATACCTCCGTGCTCCACGTTGCGTTGTAAACCTTTTCGCTTCTCACCGCTGCGGTTTCGAATCCGACTGGGAGCTCAGTTTGTAAGTGAGAGAGTGTCGATCGACTCTTACGGATGGCGGGAGGTATATAGTACCGGTTCTACCCAGGAATAGTGTGTGGTCTGCCTCCACCACAAAAAATCGACCGTCATATATGGTCTATCATGTGCTGAAAATTACGTAAAACGCCATTCAGACAAACAAATGCATATTTTCACGCATCAAAACCAACCAAACGTCAACACATTTGTATTATTGTTCTTCCTATTCAAGCTGAACTCTTTTTTTTTTAATGTCTTTGGGTTTTTTATTTTGAGAATAAATAAACGTATTTAAATAGAATTAAAATCTGTTCGCCTGAAGTAACTGACTTCAGTCCTTACCGTTGATACAGTGGCTATATACTATACCCTACACTGTGTGTAAAATAAGAATTAGATAAAATTTTACTAGACGTATTTTCACCCTTACGGAAATCCGTTATGAAGCGCTCATAAAACCTGTTTTGTCTAACGTTCGCTATAAAACAGCATGGAAAGATTTAAGATTGGTTTAAACATATTTCTTTGTTAAAAAAAAAGCAAGATTGTTGTATGTCCCTTTAAAGCAAGATTGTTGTATGTCCCTTTAAAGCATTGTATTAGTCCGCTTTGTATGTAGTATTTTACAGAATATCTAAAACAGTTCCGTCAACTTCCTTCGTCGGTATTAATGTGGTATTTTATATACTGAAAGGAAAAAGAAACGCAGGATGCGTATTTCCGCTATATATTGCATATACTGCACACTTAATTCCATATATATTCCAAGGAAATCCCAAGATGTTTTGTAAAAAAAAAAGTGCAGTTAGTTAGAGAAAGGACACAACTGTGATGTTGCAGACGTTTTAATCACAGTACACGTTGTAACAAGAAATTCATAAATGCTGAAGTTCCTCTTTGAAAAATTGAGCCAGTTCAGTACTGTATTTAATGTTAAGTGATTGCAACATTTAAAGCCTAAGTTTGCTCACCTGCTTGAGCCAAATGCGCATTCTGACCGATAATGAAACTTTAAAAGAGTAACCATTGGTGTGTTCAGTGCTGTTTAAACCTTTCTAAAAGGACAGGCCTAATGTCTCCCTGTACCATTCGATTAGCAATAGCATATTAAACATACAATATATAGCAGAAATACGCACCCTGCGTTTCTTTTTCCTTTCAGTATATTTATCATATTTCAGTGGGAGTTCCAAGTTGGACCCTGTGAAGGGATAGATATGGGTGACCATCTGTGGGTCGCCAGATATCTCCTACACAGAGTCGCGGAAGACTTCGGCGTCAATGTGACCCTTGACCCCAAACCAATGGAAGGGGACTGGAATGGCGCAGGCGCGCATTGTAACTACAGCACACTTCCGATGAGAGAACCAGGAGGCATGAAGTAAGTATTTGTCTTACATCAAAAGGATATACGATTTCTTTTTTTTTTTACGTCACATGTCGTCTCTTTTTGTGTCGCCTGCTAGACTTTACAAATTTTAGCTTACCAAAAAGCTTCGTTCTAGAGCATTTTTCTTTAAATGTTAAGTTATAAAAGCCAATAGTTGAAGATTAGGAGGCGTGTTTTGTGGAATGTTTTGCATTTATATTAGTGTTTACCCTACTTTTTCAACCAATCAGATTTTCAAATACTTGCACCATTTATTCATGAAGATTTTTTTGTACACGCAGTCTTCGAGGTGAAGTGCGTGACCTATATAGAGACTATCGATAAAACTTATGGCAAACACTAAGTCGGATAGAGTCTATGAAGAAAAATCTTCACCATTAAGAAACCGCGGTCGGTCGCTAAGCTCCCTCCCTTTCGGTTTCTTAATGGTGAAGATTTCTCTTCATATCCTGTACACCGCTGCATGCGCATATGGGGAGCAGAATGATGCACTTGTCACGTGATCCAATTTTCCGCCACATGTCATGACATAAAAATTGCAATATCGAAGTCTCAGTTTAAGATATAATTATCAGTGCATCTTCAGAACACAATTAAATACTGGATGCAAAAAGTAAAACATTGCATGCATTATTAGATTTTGCATTTAGTGGTAAATTATCTATGCAATCGTTCGCGACTTTCCGGAAAATCCGAAACACTCGAGCAACAAAGCAGTAGTTAAAACATCTTTGCCGAAATGTTTACTAACAATATGTTATTTCTGTTTATTAATATGATAATGGCATATAATTAATATGATAATGGCATATTAACTTAACACAAAATGTTGTACTATTTCCCGGACATTGTCTATAAGTAAGAACTACACTTTGGTGCGTAGTAATACATCAGAGCCTACTAACATAAGTAAAATATATCAATAAGCAATACCTACTTTCATAATGAGTTGACCCATAATGTAGGTCGAACAGTATATCCGTGAATATGCAAACTGCTTGTAAATTTTTAGCAGTCAAAAAAAAATTCAAGTAAAGGAAACCAATATGCCAGTGTATATCGAATTAAACAGACACCACCGCAGTGCATTGTATTACAATAGTTATCGGAAATTATGATGGTTTATGCTCCACATTACATAATTCATGTCAAAGTCAATGTCCCCCCAATCGTAACTACTCGCCGATTTCCGGCAAGCTTCGGAGATAGTATATCGGCGAGGTGTTCCGATTGCTAAGGTGTCCTGTTAGCGCCATGTTACCAACGCATCTTACCATCGACCATCGACCTAGGTCGATGGTAAGATGCGATGGTAAGATGCGATGGTCGATGGTAAAATGCGATGGACCATCGACCATCGCGTCTTACCATCGCATCTTACCATCGACCATCGCATGTTACCATCGACCATGATCGCATCTTACCATCGACCTAGACATTTTTCTACGTTAATCGTGAGATCTTGATCAGCATGAGAATTGATAAGTCGATGGTCAATGGTCGTTGGTAAGATGCGATGGTCGATGGTATGATGCGATGGTCGATGGTTAATGGTAAGATGCGATGGTAACATGGCCCTAACAGGACATCGTAGATTGCCGTTTACCATGATTTTGGAAGACTATTGGAGGAGATAGTATAATTAGACTGTTTCACTGCGCATGTACCGTTTCACTCAAACAAGCGACAGTCAAAGACCGATTTCTTTGCCTACATTACGGCTAAATAAAGCGCATTCCAACCATTATCGTGGCCAAGCGTCTGATCGACGATCTATAAAAACATATACATGTATTGGGATTTCACTCAATATTGTTTACATAATGCAGACTCGTCACTTACATAAAGGAAGTAAGGTGGCGGGATATCTATAAACTGTTAAAATGGCTACGCCTATAAAACAAACAGCTGGAGATAATGGCGGACTTCTACAGTTAAGTCGTTTATATTTAAACGCTGTGTAGCAGTCTAATAGTATATCGGCGAGGTGTTCCGATTGCCGTTTACCATGATTTTGGAAGACTGCGCTTCTTATCATTGGAGCTAACGTTTACGGAGTCACGTAGGGCAATGCCAGCGCTGTAGATTTTCTTTCTCAAGAGAACGACGAATAATACACACATCCCTAAAGAGTTTTAAACAATTCTTGTTGATATGGACTTTAGAAAAGTTTAAAATTCACAGTTTGTACTTGTAATATTATACCATACAAATTAAATAAATGATGTAAAAAAATAAATAACAAAATTGCAGATTACTATTTTGCAGGCGCTGTAATTGTCTGGCTATATTTCACGTTGGAAATTAATGGGTTCTTTTCTTTTTAGGGAGATAGAGGCAGCTATCGAAAAATTGTCAAAGTGTCACGTTCGACATATTAAGGCTTATGATCCCAACGAAGGTAAAGACAATGAACGTCGTCTCACGGGACATCACGAAACCTCTAGTATTCATGATTTCTCTGCCGGAGTGGCCAACCGTGGTGCTAGTATTAGAATACCCCGCCAGGTGGCAGAAGATGGATTCGGTTACCTAGAGGACAGACGTCCGTCATCAAATTGTGATCCGTACAGTGTGACCGAGGTTCTTGTTCAGACGACATTGCTGGATTAGAGCAGTGAAATAATGAACATGACTTGGCAACAAAACATGAACGGTTATCGTTCGTATTGATAGATAATCGTGCATTACTTTTACTTTTGTTATTGCGCTGTGTTATAGACCACGTGATTGTGGTTTCTAATATGAGTGGCAGTGTCCTAATCTCTCTTTTTTTCCTTGTCGCAACGATTTAGCAAAAAGCTCTTTATAGTCAGCACCATGCCGTTCGTCAGTTCTTCCGCAAGTGCTTCAAAAAACGTTAATGTATGTGTTTCAGTTTCTATAGGATGCATTTTATCCTACAATCTCAACTACTAAACATTAGGCCATCGTTATTGACCATGACGTACATTTTGGTCTTTGTATATTTCAGTAAGAAAATTGTTATTTTGCATTTGGCTTAGTTTCTAAAATACAGTTTTAACTTCTCTTTTAAACTGGCCACTATACATTCCTGTAAAATAGAGTACCTTTTTGATTCTCAGTCCGACCTCCAACGGCTCGATATGCCGGCCGAGGCCATCTAGTTTGTTTATGTGCATGGGTTCGTGTTTTTATGGGTTTCATTGTTAACTCATGTGAGGATGCGATTTGATCCCCACTTCATATATGATAATATAAATATTTAAGCTCAAATTCGGGCGCATAAAGGGGGGGGGGGGGGGGGGGGGCATATAGCGTTAGCCATGTCCGTCCGTCCGTCCTTCCGTCCCGAAAAGTGTGTGTGTCTATCTCCAACCACACTTTTCAACCGATTGCTTCGAAACTTTACAGGATGCTTACCGATGTGCATATCGTTTCGGCGTCAAAATCGACCCAGTATTACCGGAGTTATTGTCCCTTTTTCGTCAATTTTTACGTCAAAATCTCTTGTGTGTCTATCTCCTTCCACACTTTTTAACCAATTGCTTCGAAACATTACAGGATGCTTACCTATGATGTCAAGATGTGCATATTTTTTCGGCATCAACATCGACCTGGTATTACCGGACTTATGGCCCTTTTTTCGTCAAATTGTTCGTAGCTTGTGTGTCTCTCTCCTCTCACAGTTTTCCTCTGTGTCTTTTCAAACTTTACAGGATGCTTACCTATGATGTCAAAATGACCATATCGATTCGGCGTCAAAATCGACCCAGTATTACCATAAGTTACGGCCCCTTTTCGTCAAATTTTACGTTTTACGTTTTACACCAATTGTTTTCAGTGGGGGCATCCGTGTCCCATGGATACATTTCTAGTTTGTTTTAGGGATGCTGTTTTTTAAGCCTTAACCCGTTAAGCACGACTATAATAGTCATTGCGTCCATTGTAAACCCAGATCAGCCTGCGAGTAAGAGTAACTCGCAGGCTGATCAGGTTTACAATGTCCGGCTGCTCATCAGTCATTTCCCCCAAAAACACCCCTTTGTCACATAAATGGAATGGTCTTAATTCAAAGGACGAACAGTCCATTATATATATGTAGCGAGTTAAGGGTTAAATAAAATGACTGTTATGGGAGTTAAAATATCGTTACAGATGATAAAATGATCATTATGGGAGTTTCTTGTTCTGGAAGCTTGTATTGCCCGAACTTCACGATCAAACTCACGGTGAGATCCTTCAGGTCATATCCACTGAAGGTGATAGTATAATTCTATGATATATAATAAATGTGATTTTATATTTGATTTTGCTGCTACCTCAGAGTGGCTCCGTTTAATTCAGAGCGTATCTTGGATACCTCAGAGCGGTGCCGTATGGAAGATATTATCTTGGCTACCTCAGAGCGGTGCCGTATGGAAGATATTATCTTGGCTACCTCAGAGCGGTGCCGTATGGAAGATATTATCTTGGCTACCTCAGAGCGGTGCCGTATGGATGATATTATCTTGGCTACCTCAAAGTGGAGACGTATGGAAGAAATTTTCTTGGCTACCTCAAAGTGGAGACGTATGGAAGATATTATCTTGGCTACCTCAAAGTGGAGACGTATGGAAGATATTTTCTTGGCTACCTCAAAGTGGAGACGTATGGAAGATATTATCTTGGCTACCTCAAAGTGGAGACGTATGGAATATATTATCTTGGCTACCTCAAAGTGGAGACGTATTATTAAATGTAATCATCTTGGCTACCTCAAAGCGATGATGATGATGATGATGATGCTGATAATGAAATGTATTATCTTCATGACCACCTTTTGTTTTCACCTTGCCATTTTAAAATTCTACATGTCTTTAAGGTAATCAACAGTATTAATTATTTCGCCACCATTTCATGGCGCATAGGGTCATAGTTTGGCCTTGTTTAGTAGGGTTACCAGCCGCCGATCCAGGAGTAAGGGCGGTGGGGTTTATTTCTTGTTTTTGGACAACAGAACCAAACAAGAACAAAAACGCTATTATCTTTGTATGAAGTAGTCCGATTGTTTTGTAAATAGTATTTTCAAAAACGTTTCCAATGTATATAGTAGCTGCGTGTTTGACCTATTCCTGGATCCGGCCCTGGTTATCTTTCTTTACGAATCTCGTTTGGTAGCTAATGCTACATCCGACACCATTACACATATATTGTTATCATATATCATATATCATATTACGTTATAATTAATATATTATTATTGCAGTTTGTACAAAGTCGATAACTTGTGAGGAAGTGTCTATTCTGCGGGAGGTGTACAGTACTGGTTCTACCCAGGAAATGTGGGTGGTCTGCCTCCACCACAAAAAATCGACCGTCATATATAACCTTAGATATGTTGAAAATGACGTAAAACACCATACAAACAAACAAACGAAGTCGATAATGTGTGTTAATAGTTACTTCTATAAGTAATAAAAAATAGTTTTGTACTTATGTGTTGTGTTTACTTATATCAAGGTATGTATATGCACGCATGGTGCGTTTCATGTTTGTCATTTGGGTAACCGACTTGAGCCTTCCGAAATCTGAAATTATCTTGACGTCCTTTATATATGGAAAGCTAACCTGAAATAAAAGTATGGATACACGCATGTCTTAAGTTTGTAAAGGATGGTTACAATGTAAACACATGCTTGTTGTAGTAAAGCATGGTTAAACACATGCCTGAGGTTGTAAAGGATGGTTTAAAACCATGTCTGAGGTTGTAAAGGATGGTTAGGTACATGCTTGATGTTGTGAGGTATGATTAAACAATTGCAAGAGGTTGTAAAGGATGGTTAAATACATGATTGAGATTATAAAGGATGGTTAAACAGATGCAAAAGATTGTAAATGATGATTAAACTCATGACTGAGGCTGAAAAGAATGGTTTAAACACATGCTTGAGCTTGTAAAGAATGATAAAACGCACGTTTAATATTATACAGGATGGTTAAGGACATGATTGATGTTGTAAATGATGGTTAAACACATGATTGCGGTGGTAACGGACGGTAAAACACATGCCTGCTTTTATAAAGGATGGTTACACGTATGCTTGAGGTTATAAAGGCTCGTTAAACGAATTCCTGTTATTATAAATAATTATCAAACCCATGCATGAGGTTACAGAGGATGGTTTAACAAATGATCGAGATTGATAAGAATGGTTAAACGCATGCTTGATGATGATAAAACACAAACGTCAGCTTGCAAATCACATTGGTTAAACACATGCCTAGGGTTTGTTGGGCATTGTCAAACACATGGCCGAGGTTGCAAAGCATGGCTAAACACATGATCGAGGTTGCAAAGCATGGCTAAACACATGATCGGTGTTGCAAAGCATGGCAAAACACATGATCGGGGTTGCAAAGCATGGCTAAACACATGATCGGGGTGGAAACCATGTTTAAACACATATCTGAGGTTTTGTCATGCATGGTTAAAAACACATGCCTGAGATTTTTAAAGCATGGTTAAACACTTGTCTGAGGTTTGTAAAGCATGGTTAAACACTTGTCTGAGGTTTTGTCATGCATGGTTAAACACTTGTCTGAGGTTTTTAAAGCATGGTTAAACACTTGTCTGAGGTTTTGTCATGCATGGTTAAACACTTGTCTGAGGTTTTTAAAGCATGGTTAAACACTTGTCTGAGGTTTGAAAGGATAGTTAAACTCACGCATGAGGTTGTAAATGCTGGTTTAACAAATGATTGAGGTTGATACGCATGGCTAAACACCTGTATGTTTGTAAAGGATACACGATTGATATTATTAACGCTTGGCTAAACCTGGGATGACCTGGTTAAACACATGCCTGAAGTTGCGAAGCATGGCTAACCACATGATCGAGGTTTGTAAATGATGTTTAACACATGCATGAGGTTATAAAGGATGAAACATACACGTCCGATGGTTAAACACATGCTTGAGGTTGTAAAGGGTGGAAATACATGTCTGAGGTTGTAAAGGGTGGCAAATATATGTCTGAGGTCGTAAAGGGTGGCAAATACATGTTTGCGGTTTGTAAAGGGTGGCAAATACATGTACGAGGTTTGTAAAGGGTGGCAACTACATGTCTGAGGTTGGTTGTAAAGGGTGGCAAATACATGTTTGAGGTTTGTAAAGGTGAATACATGTCCGAGGTTTGTAAAGGGTGGCAAATACATGTTTGAGGTTTGTAAAGGTGAATACATGTCCGAGGTTTGTAAAGGGTGGCAAATACATGTCTGAGGTTTGTAAAGTGTGGCACATACATGTCTGAGGTTGTAAAGGGTGGCAAATGCATCTTTGAGGTTTGTAAAGATGAATACATGTCCGAGGTTTGTAAAGGGTGGCAAATACATGTCTGAGGTTTGTAAAGGGTGGCAAATACATGTCTGAGGTTGTAAAGGGTGGCAAATACATGTTTGAGGTTTGTAAAGGTGAATACATGTCCGAGGTTTGTAAAGGGTGGCAAATACATGTCTCAGGTTTGTGAAGGGTGGCAAATACATGTCTGAGGTTGTAAAAGGTGGCAAATACATGTCTGAGGTTTGTAAATGATGTAAAACGCATGTCTGAGTTTTACCGAGCATGCGTTATTTTCATAAAACTTAACCTTGGTTAGGTAACTAAACCTCTGTTAACTGTATGTGATTGCCTCATTTTCTTTGATACTTGGTCATATGTATTGTTGGCATTGGTGGACATCAATTGCCAAGGCCAAGGTCATATTTGGCTTATTTCCCCCAAATTTAACCTTGGTTAGGTAATTTAACCTCAGTTAACTTTATGTGATTGCCTAACGTTATGTCTTTGATACTTGGTCATATGTATGGTTGGCATTGGTGGACATCGCTGAACGTCAACAAATACCAAGGTCAAGGTCACGTTTTGCGATATTTACCCTAAACATCGGTTTGGTTAGGTGAGTTAACCTCAGTTAACTTTTTCTGATAACTTTAATTTCTTTATTTGCTACTTGATCATATGTATTGTTGGCATTGGTGGACATCACTGAACGACAAAATTACCAAGGCCAAGGTCATATTTTGCTTATTTTCCCCAAATTTAACCTTGGTTAGGTAACTTAACCTCAGTTAACTTTATGTGATTGCCTAATTGTATGTCTTTGATACTTGGTCATATGTATGGTTGGCATTGGTGGACATCGCTGAACGTCAAAAAATAACAAGGTCAAGGTCACGTTTTGCGATATTTACCCTAAAAATCAGTTTGGTTAGGTAAGTTAACTTTAATTTCTTTGTTTGATACTTGACCATATGTATTGTTGGCATTGGCGGACATCACAGAATGACAAAAATTACCAAAGTCAAGGTCATATTTTGCGTTATTTTCCCCAAATCCAACCTTGGTTAGGTAACTTAACCTCAGTTAACTTTATGTGATTGTCTCACTTTATGTCTTTGATACTTGGTCATATGTATTGTTATGTGGGGGGCGTATACTGGTTTCACCCTGGCCGTCTGTCTGTCTGTCTGTAGACGCAACATTGTCCGCTCCATAACTCCTCTCCCCCTGAAGCAAATCTCATAAAACATCATGCGAGGACTGACTGTGATGAGAGGAAGACCCCTATTAATTTGAGGATTACCTGATCATGAAAATCCCATTCCACTCAATATTTACTAAAACAGTAGGTTGGGGATTGGGGGTAGGGGGAGGGGGGACTGGTAGTGGGGTATATGTGTCGCTCTTAAAAGGCGACAGCTCTAGTTGGCATTGGTGGACATCGCTGGATGACAAAAAATACCAAGGTCAAGACCATATTTTGCGTTATTTCCCCCAAACTTAACCTTAGTTAGGTAATAACCTTGGTTAGGTGACTTAACCGCAGTTAACTTTTATGATTGCCCGACTTTATGTTTTTGATACTTGGTCATATGTATTGTTGGCATTGGTGGACATCACTGAACGACAAAAATACCAAGGTCAAGGTCATATTTTGCATTATTTTCCAACAACTACACCCTGGTTCACTTAACCTCAGTAACTTAACATCTTATGATCACTTCGCTTTTATTTGTTTGTCATATGAAGTGTTGTCTTTGGTAGACATAATTTAAGCACAAATGTAATAACATATTTCATATGCGGTTTGCCGCGGTGGACAAGACACCCTCAAAATGATATCATGTGTAATTTTATGTTCACCACCTCATGGCGAAATCGAAACAGAACTATTTACATGTTTTACATAGACATATAGGGAAAAACTTAAAACAATCTTCTTTTTCTGAAACTTCTAGAGCCAGAGGTTAATATTTTGCATTTACTATAGCTTATGGTCTTCTACCAAGTTTCTTCAAATGGTGACCCAGGGGTCACATTTGGTGTCACATTTGGCTCCGCTCCAGGGGTCACATGTTTTACATAGGCTCTTATAGGGAAATACTTAACAATTATTCTGCTGTGAAACTACAAGAGCGAGATGTTTAATATATTGCATTTACTATATAGATTATGGTCCTCTACCAAGCTTTTTCAAATGGAGTCCCTGGGGTCATATTTGGCCCCACATCAGGAGTTACATGTTTTACAGAAACGTATATAGGGAAACCCTAATAAATCTTCCCTGAAACTACAAGAGCCAGAGGTTTAATATTTTACATTTACTATAAGCTTATGGTGTGTTCTACCAAGCCTGTTCAGTTGGTGACTCTGGGGTCACATTTGGCCCCGCCCCAGGGGTCATATGTTTTACATAGACTTATATAGAGAAAAACAAACAATCTTCTGCTCTGAAACTACAAGAGCCAATGGTTTAATATTTTGCATTTACTATAACCTTATGGTGTGTTCTGCCAAGCTTGTTCAATTGGTGACCTTGGAGTCACATTTGGCCCGCACCATGGGTCACATGTTTTACATAAACTTATATAGGGAAAAACTTAAAACAACAACTTCTCTGAAACTACAAGGGTCAAAGGTTTAATGCTTTGCATTTATTATTAGCTTATGGTCCTCTACCAAGGTTGTTCAAATGGTGAGCCTGGGGTCATATCTGTCCCACTCCGGGCTCACAGTTTTACATAGAGTTATGTAGGGGAGATCTTTAAATAATCTTCTCACAAACCGCTTGGTCAATTTTGACCAAACTTCACATGGATGAACCTTAGGTGAATGTTTTTCAAATTTGTTAAAATAACATCAATGCGACATCCGAGATGTCCGCCATAGAACAAATACTTCAAGTACTTCTTGTACACAGGGAACCTAGTGCCGTGTGTTCTAATTCCGCTTGTTTCTCTCTTTTTTTCTACTTCTTTTTTGGCGATGCTAAAGCATCGTCATTTTAAATTGTTAGCATGGGGTCATGGGTTTAAATTTCGGTTGTGGGCGTTGTTGTGTTTTGCAATTGTAAAAAAAGTATTGAATGGAATTCAATGATGAAACCCTTTGATATAGGAGCCATTTTAGCTTGTAAAGCATCCACAGGTCCTAATGGGCCTCTTGTTCTTTATTATTATTAATGATCGCTAACCCCTGGACTATCAAGTTTTCTCATTTGAAGTTCCCGGGGCGAAAGATGGCCGCACCCGGGTTCCAAAGTTTGTATATAGAGATTTTGCATGTTTTGCATAGACTTAAATAGGGAAAAACTTAAAACAACTTCAGTCAGCATTTGCGAGAGATTGCTTTTTTCTTCATTGCGAAGATCCTCTAGTGATCGATTCTGGGCCATTTGGGCCCTCTTGTTTCTTGGTGGAGGCAGACCAGCCACTTTTCCTGGGTAAAACCAGTAATGTATACCTCCCGCCATACTTACTGAGCAATCGGGCATACATATATGTTTAGCTCACACATATATTTCATCCAATGAGCATCGAGAGAGGTTCATATTTTTGGCCGTCTTATTTTCATTTTGGACCAAGATTTGAAACATTTATAAGTGATTTCATTACGTGTTTCAACTTATTTGACTTCCAAATATTGAGAAAGTAATATCCGCCTGCCCTTATTCTGCGATGTGCACGGGTAAAGTCGTTTTACACAGTTATTTTCTTTTAGCTTGTTTAGAAGAGCTTTGGGGCTCAGTCTGCACATCAAAGGAGAACAGTTTAAGAATAATTTAAGAACCTGAATTGTTCGTCGTCGTTCAACGTAAAATCTAATAAAGCGTCATTCATAGATATACTAGATATACTGCGTCGTTCATAGATATACTAGATATACTGCGTCGTTCATAGATATACTAGATATACTGCGTCGTTCATAGATATACTATTCATATATATACTAGATATACTGCGTCGTTCATAGATATACTAGATATACTGCCTCGTTCATAGATATACTAGATATACTGAGACGCTTATGATGTGGTGCTGTGTCCGTCTGTCTGTAAACTTTACTTGGTGTTGACACCTCCCCTTTAACTGCGTCATGAATCTTCATGAAACTGTACAGGAATGTTGCAGTTGATGTGGTGTTGGGCCTAATTAAAAATCAGGTTTACCCGACAACCAAGATTGCATTCAAAGCTAAACAGTACACTTTTGTGGGGGAATACTGCTCAAGAACCAGTGGTACCGATTCAAAACTTTACCTAAATGACCTGCATGACATATAGTTGGTTCTGAACAAATGGCATTGTGATTCGACGTCAAACATGTTTTTGTTTGTCACAGCATACACGTATTTCGAAAACCAATCAAGATGCAATCATGCATAACAGAGTTATCGCCCCTTGAATGTCTGAAAAATAGGATTTCTGCAAAGGCTTTTTCGGTGGCCATATGGCTAAAACAAAACAAACTTCATTGAATTATGATAAGTATAAAAAATAAATAAAAGAAATGCATGTAGTCTCATGGTAGTCAGAGTTTCTATGTATTGTTCTAAATTCCTTAAATATAAATGCTTTTTAAACACAATATTGCTAATGGTAATACAATGTGATAAAATGCCATTGATAGAACGTACTAATTACGACTATTCCACTGTAATATATGTATTCATTCTCTAATAATATACCGATAATCTTACATTTATTACTAAACTATTAATTGCTACTTTTGGTGCCCCATGTGGTTCTCGGGGCAAAAAATAGGGGCACTGCAGACCCCGTTGGAGGGGAAGGCAGAGGGGTAGAACCCCCCCCCCCCCCCCCCCACCCCACTCCCGCAATTCATGTTCATTTTATCATTTTTTGTTCATGCTCATTAAAGGTCTTCATCATGACCCCTGCATTGTTTCAGGTGCAATCTGGCTCATATCACTAGAGCAGTGGCAGAAAAACAATAACGTGGCTCCAGCGTAAATGGAGTGTCTACAGTAGAACTTGCAACAACTCTGCAGTTCAGGGTGAGAAGGTTCTAGGCCCGTTCTCCATTTTATCTCGATGTACATGGAGAATGAGCCTGGCATGTTCATTCCTGTTAGGCGCCATATAACCTTTCATGTGTTGGTACTACGCATATATTTCGGAATGTACGGCTTTTACTCCCAACCTCATGTAGAAGACATATGCGCATTAATTTGTACAGGATCAAATCCGTTCAAAAACAACTTAAGTTAAAATCACTTAATGTTTACCAACGCTTAAATATTTATAAATATGTTGTCAATGCCCATTTACAGCCTTGCAAATGGTACTACTTTTATCGCGCTGTAATCTGGTGCTCTTTGGTTTCTAGTAGAAAAGAATTGCCACTACTTAGAACGTTGCCTGACGGCACCTTCCAAAAATGGTATTTTAAAAATATGGGATCAATCGAACGACCTTTTATTGGGGATGAATTAGTTCACGTTGCATCCTCTGAAACTACTTGATATCTTTTCATGAATGTTGCCCTTGATGCCTAGTTGATCCGAAGTAAAAATCAGGTTGACCAGAATGAATGAATGAATGAATAAATGGTGTTTTACGGCACGCCGACACATAAATAGGTCATATTGTGCGCAAAAACTGATGAAAGATGAAGAAATGAAGTATTAATTGACCTGAAATTTAAGACAATCGTCACAGCTAAAAATAGCTTTTTAGATTGGGGTATGTCGTTTGGCGGCCGTATATAGAAAGGAAATGGGATTGCATTCGAGGTCACTGGGTTCAAGGTCAAGTCACTGTTACTAAAAGTAGAACAACGGTTTCAGTTCAATTACATTAAGTCAGGAATGAGATGTCAGAAAGAAACTTGCTGTGTAGGTAGCTTATATCAAAAGGAAGTTTGGGATTGTAATTGGGGTTACAGTGGTCAAGGTCATTGTTACTAAAAGTAGGAAAACGAATTCCGTCAATAACTTTAGCTGGGAACGAGATATTGGAACGAAACTTGCTTGTAGGTATGTCACTTGTCAGCTATAAACATATGTCTGGCCTATAGCAGTCTATGACACTTGTCAACTATAAACCTCTGTCTTGCCTAGAGCAGTCTATGACACTTGTCAACTATAAACCTCTGTCTGTCCTATAGCAGTCAGGTACCTTATATGGAAAGGAAGCTTGTGATTGCATTTGGGGTCCCTAGGTAACTGTTATTTAAAATAGAACAAGAGGTCAATGACCTTGAAGCTCTACTGATTGATTTTGATTTCAGGAAGTAGTCGCTACAAACTGTTTTTTTGAAAATCTATTTTTAGCCTTGGTGGCCATCTTGAATTTCCGGCCGACCTGCAATTTTGCTAGGATCAATTAGTCATCAAGAGCAACATTCCTGTGAAGTTTCATGAAAATCCGTCAAGTAGTTTCAGAGGAGTAGTCGCTACAAGTTTTCATTATATAACTCTATGTAAACAAAGATGGCCACTGACAGCAATGTTTAACATTGAATCAAAATAATGTTTGACTCGGATAACCATCATGTCATGCTGATCATTTTAGAAAAAGTCCCATATCAATATCTCTTATAGTTTTCAAGAAGTAGTCGCTACAAACTTATTTTTTAAAAATCTATTTTTAGCCATGGTGGCCATCTTGAATTTCCGGCCGACCTGAAATTTTGCTAAGATCAATTAGACATCAAGAGCAACATTCGTGTGAAGTTTCATGAAAATCCGTCAAGTAGTTTCAGAGGAGTAGTCGCTACAAGTTATCATTATATAACTCTTATGTAAACATACATGGCCACTGGCAGCCATGTTTAACGTCGAATCAAAATAATATTCGACTTGAATAACCATCATGTCATGCTGATCATTTTAGAAAAAGTCCCATATCAATATCACTTATAGTTTTCAAGAAGAAGTCGCTACAAACTTGTATTTTGAAAATCTATTTTTAGCCATGGCGGCCATCTTGAATTTCCGGCCGACCTGACATTTTGCAAGGATCAATTAGACATCAAGAGCAACATTCGTGTGAAGTTTCATGAAAATCCGTCAAGTATTTTCAGAGGAGTAGTCGCTACAAGTTATCATTATATAACTCTATGTAAACAAAGATGGCCACTGGCAGCCACGTTTAACGTCGAATCAAAATAATGTTCGACTCGGATAACCATCATGTCATGCTGATCATTTTAGAAAAAGTCCCATATCAATATCTCTTATAGTTTTCAAGAAGTAGTCGCTACAAACTTATTTTTTAAAAATCTATTTTTAGCCCTGGCGGCCATCTCGAATTTCCGGCCAACCTGAAATTTTGCTAGGATCAATTAGACATCAAGAGCAACATTCCTGTGAAGTTTCATGAAAATCCGTCAAGTAGTTTCAGAGGAGTAGTCGCTACAAGTTTTCATTATATAACTCTATGTAAACAAAGATGGCCGCTGGCAGCCATGTTTAACGTCGAATCCAAACGATTTTCGACAAGGACCAACATCATGTCATGCTGATCATTTTAGAAAAAGTCCCATATCAATATCTCTTATAGTTTTCAAGAAGTAGTCGCTACAAACTTATTTTTTAAAATCTATTTTTAGCCGTGGCGGCCATCTTGAATTTCCGGCCGACCTGAAATTTTGCTAGGATCAATTAGACATCAAGAGCAACATTCCTGTGAAGTTTCATGAAAATCCGTCAAGTAGTTTCAGAGGAGTAGTCGCTACAAGTTTTCATTATATAACTCTATGTAAACAAATATGGCCGCTGGTAGCCATGTTTAACGTTGAATCAAAACGATTTTCGACAAGGACCAACATCATGTCATGCTGATCATTTTAGAAAAAGTCCCATATCAATATCACTTATAGTTTTCAAGAAGTAGTCGCTACAAACTTGAATTTAAAAAATCTATTTTTAGCTTTGGCGGCCATCTTGGATTTCACATCAACATGAAATTTTGCTAGGATCAACTAGACTTCATGGGCAACATTTCTGTAAAGTTTCATGAAAATCTATTCAGTAGTTTCAGAGGAGTAGTCGCTACAAAAAAAACGTTAACGGACAGACGGACGGACAGACAGACAGACGGACGGACGGACGACGGACGCCGCACCACGGCATAAGCTCTGCTGATCTCTGATCAGTAGAGCTAAAAATGGATTTCGCTCAATAACTTAAGTAAGGAATAATATATTGGAATCAAACTTGCTGTTTAGGTAGCTTATATCAAAAGGAAGTATAGGATTGCATTTGGGTAACTGGGGTCAAGAACAAGGTAATTGTTACTAAAAATAGAAAAAGCGGTTTCTGTTCAATACAATTTAGTTGGGAATGAGATATTGAAACGAATTGTGGCTTTTATTATTTCATTTTCATCTTACCGGTAGTGTAATAGCATTTCAAATGGAAAACCTGGTTTACGTGGGATTTTCACGTTTCTTGTTAGAATACAATTTTGTGGCGACGACTTGTCAAATAAAATAAAGAACTCTTATCAAAATGACTGGTATGGCATGCAGCTGGTCTTTAAAAAATCATTTGATTCGATGTTAAACATGGCCGCCAGTAGCCATCTGTGTTTACATAAGAGTTATATAGAAATAACGAGCGGCAAAATCAGATTGACCCGAAATTCAAAGTGGCCGCCAAAGCTAAAAATAATTCAAATACAATTCTGTGGCGACTACATCTAAAACAAATTTAAGTGTTTTGGATTTGGAACCAAAATGACCCACATGACATGTAGTTGGTGCTAAACAAAATGCAGGGCTGTCAGGGGACGTCTTTGTTGGCACACATGTCGAGTTACGGTAAAAACCTTGTGACGACTACTTCTCTGTAATTACTGATCCAATTTCCATTCAAGGTCACAGTAACGAGGTAAATAACTATAGTTGTATTATTTTATGTACAGTTTCTTCTTTTATGAATATAATATTTTGTCCATAAAGGACATTTGTTTTCTATTAATTAGGGTTAATTACGGTATTTTAATGATAAAACAAGCTTACGTTGAAATTGTTTTACCCGTATATGTCTTCCATTAAATTTTGATATAAAATGTTGGATTCACAATATTTTATAAATGTTTATTTTATTTTCTGTAAAAAATTATGCAAAGTGTTGCGGTGTCAACAAAATTGCCATGGCTGATCTGGCTATCAATCTCATCCAACTCACCCACCTTACAGTTTCCGGTTATCGTGTTTGACGTTGTGTTTTTTTGCGTCAGTTGTGGATGGGGTTTAGTTTCCAAATACGGAACGAAACAGCGCGAGATATTTCGAACGGTAAACATACAAGAAAAACATGCCCGCTTAAAAACGTAAAGTTGTACAAAAAAGCCTGGATCGGCGTGATATTCTTCTCTTTGGTGAGTTGTATGCATGCGCGTATGATATTTAAGGTTTAGTATTGAAATACGGTAGGGTTTTATTCAGGCATTGCGTGATATCTTCCGAAATCTCTCCTGAAACGTGCGGATGGGGGTCAATCCGGATACCTACCTACTCTATAAATGGATCGCATCGTAGTTCCATGGTACACCATAAGAGCTATGATTTTCGAAGCTACACCAAATTTAATATATGAAGCAAACAGCAATGCAATCAACGTAGTCAATGCATGATAATAATGTCATTAAAGATGAATCACCACTCTTTTTGTAATATTATCAATTAACAAATTTAACTCTTAAACATCATATGAACATTTTTTGATAGTCTCGGAGAGAAACATATATTGAAAACCGCTACTAAGTTGTATGTAAACATAAGTATTATTTGCATGACGTATATACTACTTTTACCACTGAGTGACTGTACAGGGAAATGAGGTAAATCTGAATGGTATAGCTGCACAACTATTGCCAGATAATTGATAAACACAGTTACCTGTGGATTAATTTACCTATTCAAAGTTTTCAACGTCCATCAAATAAAATCGTATTCTCGCTTTTCACAGATATTGCAACGTGTGAATTGTAAACATCTGTTGTTGTGTATTGATTTCGATCTGAATAAGCATAAACATGTTCATAAAACAAAACATGGCCTGAGAACTTTAAGGGTGAACAAAATCATTTCTGACAATTTAAATGCAGTTTCAAGTACACATTGTTTGTGTATCGCTTGTACACATTGCTTGTGTATCGCTTCAAAGGCGTCATGAACTTCAACATTAAAGGCACGTACATGCTTAAAACGCATCGACAGCAATGATCGTGCACTGATAACCACTGCTAACTTCATTTAGTATGTGCGGTACGGTACGACAATTACCCATTACTGCGCACGTCTGTCAAGGAATGTACAGCATATGTACAGAATACACAGCTGCTGTGTAGAAAGCCAATTTTAGATAGCGTAGCGCCGTCGTATGCCATTCGCAACATCTCGTTGACGTATTAGAAGTAATCTAGCGCGACACGATTTAGATTCCCACCACACAATCAAAGTTATCATCAAAGTTTTGCAATGCCATTTGGCCAATTGATCCATATACAGTTTATTTACATGAATGCAGTGATAAAACGTTCATCTGTATTGTAAATTACAAACATGCAACGCAAATCATGCATCAACACATGTGGCTAACGGCCATATTGTTTATAGAGCAACAGTTAAGAAACAGTGCACTATTTTCATCGCCAGTGCCTTCCGGCTAACAAAATTTCAAGCCGAGTCCGACGATATACATACGAGGCATGATCAGGAAAATGACGGTATTGTCCGAGTCCTCACGCCTGAACACGGTGGAGAGGACTGATGCACCATAAGGTTTATAAACGGTTTATTTACAACGTAGATATCAGAGCAATTAAACTGAAAACAAAGACAAAAACGCAAAAAACAACAACACAGAAGAACAACCAATTAACAGGGTACTTGTAAAGAACAGAACCTAAGTAAGATGATTTAAGAATTAAAATAAAATGACAGTGTTGAAATATATAATAAAGCCAGATTTTATCCAAAACAACACACACTTGTAGTACTTCGTAAACACCATGCAAACACCTTTGTTTACATCAAAACATTTTGTTTATCTAACACGTGTTTACCATTAAAATAACAGTTGTGTATTAGTCGCGGTTTTCATGATATATGCGTGTGACACCAAGTTGGATATTTTATGTTTTATCGCTTTTTGAAAAGTGTGCCGTTATACTAAAAATGCATACCCGTCTGCATGTGACAGTGCGTTTGTGAGATTGCAGTGGCTGTATTCTACGAGATTTACTTTTGGTTGAGTGTAAAGTTTCGAGTCAGAGTTTCGAGTTTCGAGTTTCAAAAGTGAGTTTCGAGTTAGAAAAAGTGAGTTTCGAGTCAGAAAAAGTGAGTTTCGAGTCAGAAAAAGTGAGTTTCGAGTTAGAAAAAGTGAGTTTCGAGTCAGAAAAAGTGAGTTTCGAGTTTAAAAAAAGTGAGTTTCGAGTCAGAAAAAGTGAGTTTCGAGTTAAAAAAAGTGAGTTTCGAGTCAGAAAAAGTGAGTTTCGAGTTGAAAAAAGATTTTTTGGTAATTCACAGGTCATTAAAATGTGTATGAATAAATGAAAGAGTATTTGAAGCGTTTTCACACCAAAATTCCGTTGGTGCGTGCGTGTGTGTGAGAGAGATCAGTTATACTGACCCAAACAGCATCTTGGTTTAAAATTTACATTCCAGATGACTGTATTTTCATATAATAAGAAATGGACAAAACTCGCATTTTCCATTTTTTTTCAAAGACGTTATTTAGAAATTACAATATGACAGGTTGCAATTAATAATCAAAGTTTATATAGCCAAATATAGTAGCTTTAATGGGTAGCAGTTAATACACAAAAATATGGAATGCATTCTATAATGTCTAAAATGTAAATATGTACATTAACAAAATTTGTTATTACTATACTTGTGAATATATATTTATATGCTATTTTATTACCATTATTTTACGTGTAAATATTTTACGGTCCAAGTACCATCAATTTACTCAATATTATAAGGCGGACTAGGGATCAAGAGTGTTAACCTCAGGTCTACGGGGGTGTCGCCCCACCCTATGGAATCAGGTATCCAGTTTAATTTTGGCCCATAATCCAGCTCTAAGTATAGATTAGAGATTGTTTTAGAAGAATTTATAAAGAATGTTTTAAACAATTTTTTAACCTTCCTAGTGTTTGGTCCACTTTTTCGTTTAGTTAATTAGGTTTTGCGGCTTTTACCGAAAGGACATCAAACATGCCGACAAGGAACTGCCACGCTCTCAACTTGAGCGTAAACGTCTGAGCATGCGCAGTGCAACCAGGCTTTCTTCACCATTAAGCAGGGCAAACATTTGCGCCGCAGGTGTAGTGGTATCATGCAAGAATCCCATTCTTGCAACCCGGGTTCGGTTCCCGGGCGACGCATATGTTCTGTTGAGCCACCGTGGCTCAGTGGTCTACGGCACAAGTTTACCGACCCAGAGGTTGTGGGTTCGCTCCATATGTCCGAAATGTAGTAAGTACTAGTGCCTACCCCAGGAACGGGGGACACACACATTAGGATCTCATCGGTCATCATGTGTGGAATTGGGTTCAAAATTACGAGTTTGGCGTGAGCCCATGGCAGTTTCTCTGGGATAATTTTCCCCTTTCGGCTTCAAAAAGTACCATTAACATGTGGACAGGGGGCGGGTTGGGGGTCTTCACATAATGCTGCCTTGTAAACATCTCATAATCCCAATTAAAAATCACAGACCGATGACTGGACGAAAAAGTGGGCCAAACACTAAATTAGTATGGAATCCGGAATCCAATTTGCTGCCCCGGAATCCAGTTTAATTTTAGGACCGAATCCGGAGTCCAGTTTAATTTCCAAGACCGAATCCGAACTCGTGAAAAAATACCATCTAACACCGATATCAACAAATATCCTCCATATCATTTTGTTCTTCAAGAGTAAGTTTTACTTTATTATATAAATTTTATTATATAAAATCATATTATATAAAAATGAGAAATATTTTTATTCATACATTTCATGCAGGAATGATATTAAATAACATATTTGATAACAGAATGATTTTGGGCTTCACATGGCTTCTTTTTCTCTCCCACTTCTGACTCGAAACTCACTTTTTCTGACTCGAAACTCACTTTTTTCAATTCGAAACTCACTTTTTCTTACTCGAAACTCAATTTTTTCAACTCGAAACTCACTTTTTCTAACTCGAAACTCACTTTTTCTGACTCGAAACTCACTTTTTTCAACTCGAAACTCACTTTTTCTGACTCGAAACTCACTTTTTACAACTCGAAACTCACTACTCGAAGAAAAGAAATCCTCCTGAACCGAATAGCCATGATAGCATATCAGAGACATGGTGCGCGTTGACGCCGCCAGCTACTAACGTTTAGCATGTTTTCCTGCATACTGGATGTTGGTGCGCGCGTGCCTTTTATCTTTACCCATAAAGATATGACTTCCCGTCCCCATGTAAAACGTGGATAGCCTTTTCTTGCATACCGGACAAGGATATCCGTCATTTTACCTGGGCTAGATATTTCCATCTCACCCTTTGGTCGAGATAAAATTCACGCGCGCCAACATCAGGTATGCAGGAAAACGTTAGTAGCTGGCGTCGTCAACGCATGTAACATGTCTCTGATATGCAAGAAAAAAAATCTATAATCTATCATGGGTATTCGGTTCAGAGCCTCGGTTCCGAATAAAACACTTATACCTCGGGTTGGAATTTCCGATCTTCACCTGATACCCATGAACGATTCTTATAATCCAGTATGCAGGATAACGCCAGGCCACACCCAGCTAGAGTTACAAGTGGCTTTATCTTTCTGGAATAACGTGCCGCCGGGATGTCTTCCTAGGAAAAGTAAAACGGTTGGACATGCCCGGTACTAAGATTTGTGTCTTTTGTTTTCTACCCATGTGCCTTTAATTGAACACTATCCATGTTTATGGATGTTAAGACAATCAGTGGTTGCAATTGTTAACCATTATCCTTCAATTTCAAAATATGCACTTATTATTGTAAATTACTTTAGCAATAAACTGTAACACCCATATAATCCAGGGGCGTACCTGGGCATACTCCTATACGCCCGTGGGTATAATTCAGAGTTGGGTGTTGGAAAAATTAAAAAGCTAAAAATGCGAAAAGTCCAATAAAAAGTTAAGCCAGAGTGGGGTTAGGGTGAGGGTTGTATAATTTAGTAAACAGAATAATCGCCAAAATACGTTTCTAAGTCGTTTAAAACTACTTACTTAGGGTTCTGTTTTTGCAAAATGTTCCCAGGCAAGGCCACCGGACTCCCACCAGCGGGAGGTAGACCCACCGCCCCCCATCCCCACCACACACACACACACACACACACACACACCCTCCCCCGCGCGTATACCCAAAAACACTCCAGGTACGCCCCTGTAATCTGCTGGTTTGTTTTCATTGACAGTCAGTGTACATTCTCATTGTGACCAACAGCTAAGTACCAGTACCTAGCAACAGCACCTAGCAACAGCTAGGTACCAGCACCTAGCCACTGCTGTTCCGCAATTATCGTTTAGGGCACTTTTTTCTCAGTGACCAAAGTCTTTGACTCACTTTTCAGACACTTTTTAAATAGTACATATAGTAAATGTGAAATGGGCATTTTTAAAGGTAAATACAAATGAAAAGAAATAATTTCTTATGCGAAAAATGTTTTTGATAGGGCAATTCTGCTCAGTCAAAAATTAGAGAAAAAAACAAAAACATATTGCGTTGTTTCGCATTTAACGTTGCCACATACAACGAAAACAGCAGTTCAGTGTGATACTATACTTAATGTGCGTACATCCTTAATATGAAGATGTCACGACACTCGTTGATTTATAATGTATGTATTCATTTACTACATTGAATGAATTATGAACAAAGCGAATATACTTTTCCACAGCCGCAGAACAGAATTTGCATAGACTAAAATATTCAATGTCAAGTATATTTTACTGACATTTTGCAGAAAACTATATTCCTTTTTTTACGCTTTGAATACAGAAATACGTTTGATATAAACTTTAAAGGGTCACATAGCAATCTTGATTTTTGTAAAACTCGAGGCGTCCCGTTAGTTTTTCTAAATAAATTGCGTTTGTCTAATCATTAATAATAGTTATAAGAATAGTATACAGCAAATTGTTTTTGCATATTACTAACTGTTGATTATATTGCACCAATAATATATGGTAGAATAACGAAGAAAAGTTGAAAACTCAAAATTGTATTTAATTATATGCAAACATGTTTAAAGTCAAAATGATACTGGATAAATAAATCAACAGGCTAATGTTAATGCCTGATAAACACTGCAAGATTGCCGTGTGTGCCTTTAATATATTACACGTTTAGTTGTTTTGGTTGAACGAAGACTTGATCGTTCGTAAACTGCTTGTCGTTTAAACCAGATTCTAACACGACATCCGCTGTCTTTCATATACACAAAGAAGAGAGACAGCTGTATGTTATTCTTGGATAAAATACAGCTGTTGCATTAAATCCCCGCGTATATTTCATCCGATGGAAGCGCACGTTACATGACGTCACTTGGTAAATATACGTCACGAAGACAAACTCAACAGTAATTTTAATGAAATGTTAATTACAACAAACTTGCCATGTTCCCAAACTGTGCACACCCCCGATATAAACCCATTATATGCATCAGTACATATAACATTAATAAGCATCTTGAACAAGCTGAGAACGTTTGACGTCATACAGCGCAAGCTTTATGACGTAAGCAATGACTTAATTGTTTGTCACGTGACTACTAGTGTATTGAAACGCAGAACTTTGCATACGGGGGCGCCCAATGGAACAGCCTGTAAACATAGCAGCCCGATTACCTTGACCTCCGAGATAATATATAGTGCCCCAACAATAGTGTAAACAATGGGGTTATTGTTGTGTTAGAATCGAAATAATAAATCTAACTGTATTTTATTCACCGATAAAACACAGGTACATATTTATTATTTCTTAATTCTACAGTGCAACAATCTGTTTTAGAAGACTGGAAAGGACCGTGTAAATAAGGACACATCCCGGCACTAGGCAGCATTAATGGGCAATATAGGTAAAGCACAAAACAGATCATGTATATATGCATCCGCAAATCAAAAGCCTAAAAGTCTATAAACCGTTAAGGGCACGACATGCTTTACCTCCCTTGGTGGAGGCAGACCCACTTATTTTAGAACCAGTACTGTATACCACCCGCCATCCGTTAGAATCGACACTTTCTCACAAGTCGAAATCGCACTGGAAAATGAGGTAAAACACCATTCAACCATCAACCATTCAACAACCATCCTGTTCATGACACGGCCTTGGCCTGATTCCACGATCTCCCGCAAGCGGTACCACGAAAAAGATGGTTGATGTGGACAGCATGATGTCCAGATGGAGAATACCTAGTGCTGTTTTTTTTTGTTTGTTTGTTGTTTATGATTTCACCTATGGTAAATCGAGTTTCTTTATGAATGACCGCTTTACACTGTAAGAATACCATTTAACTGTCCTCGTACTCTCCTTTGCATCGATTATTACCTACTTTGTATTGGAACGACGTGGTAAATACGTCCGCTGACGGGAGCGTACTGCCCCCGTTGTCAACGGGTGGTTTTATAAAAGGAGCTGCCCTCTCCAGTCTCCTTATTACAGTACAAGTAGCTAAATGAAAGCTATCTTTGGATGGAGTATCTTGGTTTTCCACAACCTTGGGACCTTTCAAACATCTTTTAAATTGACTTGCCCATATAACGCAATAACAATTTTTGGCTTTTTACTAAAGAATTATTCCTGTTTAGAAAGCGTCCAAAATTGGGGTAGTGGGCTCATGCCATAGTTGCACTGGAGAAAGTCCTACTTGGGGCACAAGACATAGCTGCACTGAAGAAATAAAAGTTGCCTCTGTTTACTCAATCCCTCAAGTTCAACGTGTATGACCTGACCTTAAACAAGTCAATGACCTGGCCGATGACAATTGAAATAGTTAGGATTAATTTGCGACTGAGTGACTACTTGAGAGATTTATGTTATGAAAACAGGTGATGTCGGCCACCGTGGATGGTCATGATTAGACACGGGATCACCGATTTAAACTGTACTTAAAAATATGTTTAAAAAAAATATTGTAGAAACAAATTTGAAAAAGGAAGCACGTGTCCGTTTGTTTAGGTGTTCTATTATTTGTTTATTAATGCATTTTTGACTATCCACAGTTAGTTCGTCGATATAATGAAGAAGTTTCCCTCTTTGTTTATTGATTAATTTATTGTCTTTCTGCCGTTCTGTTAGTCTTGATCATCTTCGACGCTTGATTTTAAATACAAACGTCTTGACCGTTTGTGCAGAAACACATTTGAAACTGGAAGCACGTGACCGTAATTATTATTTTTTATTAAAGTATTTCTGACCATCCGCATTTAGTTCGTCGATATAACAATGAAGTATCCCTCTTTGTTTACCTTTGTTTATTAATAAATGTGTTGTCTTTCTGCTTTTTCTGTATATCTTGGATAGCAGGTGCTCCTGTCTAAGCCAATCAAAAACCTTATCAATGTATCGGCAAAAATTAAACTGTGTTCAGGTGTTCTAGACTTTTGTCTTGAAAACAAGCAAGCGTCGCAGATGATCTAGACAACTGTTCTGTAGCATGTGCGCCTGTATCAGCCAATCAGAAACGATTCCAGTATCTCGGTTAAAGCCAAACATTTTTGAGAAGGACTGTTCTAGACATTTGTCTTGAAAACAAGCAAGCGTCAGAGATGATCCAGACTATCTTGTTTTTATATAAGGTAAGGGTTAACTCTACCCAGTGCGTCATTGAACGTGTTACAATATATTGTATAGTTGTTTACCCTATTCCGACGTATTCACCGGTTCCGAAGTATTCCGATTGTTTCTCCAGTAAACAACGTCCTTCAAGTCGGTCAAGGGATCATGTTATTACTATCTTACTCCTAATTATCCATGAAATAGTATGAGGTCGAAGTGAACTTGAAGGTAATTAAATGCAATTAAGAACTGTCCTAATTTTAATTATTCCTTGTTTTCACAGGTTTCGAAACCCACAAAATGTCGCCGTGACCTACATTGGCTAAGTAGAGTTATTTACCAATATGCGTTTTACTTGTGTTTGTGACCATTGTAGGACATGACAATATATCAGATAAAAATCCTATATTGTTTTAAAGTTATAGCTTACAAATGAGTTTGTGTCATTTTGCCAGTTCCGGTGGATGGCAACCATTTTTCATGGATCTTCATGAAGGGGCCCCAAGTGGGGAAACTTGTCACAAGCTTTATTTCAAACATTTGTATGACTCTGAGAAGGAATATATAGCATGTTTTAGTTAAGACCCAAAACCAAACATAATGATAAGTTTTATTCAGTATAAAAGCCTGTGTAAAATAATCAAGTGGTATATAGAAAAAATAAACATATTAAAATGTTTTAAATTAATGAATTGTATAACATCAACTTTAAATGTTCTTTTTCAGTAGCTGACCGAGGTGCAAAGCAAATGTTCGTGTGGTGGGTTTCGAACGCCTTCCTAGAGGACACAGCCATCCCACCTGGTAAGCCCCGCTCAGAGTAAGGTCATGAGAGTGACATTAAAATACAGGAGAGGTTACAGAAAATCACCAGGAAAAATCACTAGGATAAAAGACGCTTTAGCTGAGGTTGATAATGGTTGTTCCATCAGAAAAGCAGCTAAGAACCATGGTTAAAGTGCGAGTCTGCTGAGAAGTGTCTGTAGACAGCAGAAATGGTCCAGCTCCTGTATTCTCCAGCCTAAAGGAAAGTGAAATGGCGAAAGGTTTGTCTGAAATGTCCAAACGAGGAGTGGGTCTTGGTCCAGATGACTTCCTTGATTTTGTGCAGAGTACCATATAGAAAGAGAAAAGAAAAGCTAACTTCAAGAATGATAGACCTAGATACACCTGGTACTTCAACTTCGTGACCCGTAATGCTCATCTGGTGGAGAAAAGAATATAATAATCCATCATGAGTATCCATGTGAGATAGTGAAATCTCACCCGAGGGGTTAGAATTGCAACCAGGGACGAGGCTCTGCCGAGTGCCTGGTTGCAATTCTGATCCCGAGGGCGAGATTTCCCTATCTCACATGGATCACTCATGATGGATTATTTTTCTCCCATTATGTGTTTATTAACAGCATAAAATCAATGACTTTGCTGATTTAACACCAGAATAAGGCGACGTCGACGTAACGTCATGACGTCATAAGTCACATGTCATGTAAGATAGAGTTATCTCACATGAGCAGAAATGGGAGAAAGGAATCATCCCTGGAAAGACCAAAAGTCACTTCAAAGCCCTCTAGCCCCTGGTTGATGCGTGGTTTGAAAACTACTATAAATTTGTGTCACATCTTCATCTCATTGACAAGCCGCACAGAATCTATAATGCCGATGAGTCTGGGTTTTCAATGGGAAGTAAAGCTTCGATAGTAATAGGACCAACTAAGAATGAATATCCTGGGGCTCTTCCTCATCTTTGTGGGCAGACAAAACAACGCTTGACTGCAAGGTTTTGTGCAAACGCTGAAGGTGAAGTAATTCCTCCTTTCCTTATTTACTGCACATGACCCTTTAATTGGAAGTAGGAAAGAGACTCACGTAGAGTATACATATGACTCTTTAATTGGAAGTAGGAAAGAGACTCACGTAGAGTATACATATGACCCTTTAATTGGAAGTAGGAAAGAGACTGACGTAGAGTATACACATGACCCTTTAATTGGAAGTAGGAAAGAGACTCACGTAGAGTATATATATGGCCCTTTAATTGGAAGTAGGAAAGAGACTGACGTAGAGTATACTGAGAAAGGTTGGATGAACAATAAAACATTTCTTCACTTTCTGAAACACTTTGACAAATATGCCACTCAAGTAAGACCAGTTTTGCTTCTCATTGATATTGTGAGCAGTCACAAGAGCTTGGATGTCTTCACTTTTGCTAAGAATAAACAAGTCGAGCTGTGTCGTTTACAACCCAATGCTACTCATTTCCTTCAGCCATTGGATAATGGTGTATTCGGACCATTGAAAAAAGGTACCAGATTGTGAAGAAATATACAAGAGAAAATCCTGGGAAAAGTATCGGAAAAGAAACATTTGCCGCGAAACTTAATGAAGCAGTTTTATAAACCACTAACTGTAGCAAATAGTTCAAGGCGACAGGCATTTATCCTATCGATTGTTCGAAGATAAGTGACAATAAAATGCAGTGAAGCCTGCAAAAACATTTGAGCCCACATCATCTTCAAAAGTAAATGATACTGCTGCGCCAAATGCTTCAAATAGTTCCATTGAGCTGCCATCAGGTTCCAGTGAACAGCCATCTGTAGTTGTCCGACAACCAGAAAGCACATCAGGTCTCAGTTTATTAGCTGACAAAGCATTGTCTTATTCATATAATAACTATAGTTCAGAGCACATCTCCAGATAGTGAGTTAGTCTGTGCTGATGGTTTATCTAAACCATTATAAGAAACCCTGGTTTATCCCCATTGCAGTGATGATATAGGCCAGACAAAAAGACAATATGTAACCGTTTCAGTTCCCTATTGTCTAACTTCGAGTTAAAGTATTAGGAGTGCCGCTTTGAAAGTCACCAAAAAGAAATCAAACCCTAAACAATCAAGTAATAAACCTAGTACTGATATTAAGCACAGAAGGTCTGTTGGGGCTAAAAAGTTTCTTTTCATTGATAATTCAGAAAATTGTATGGTTTGCAAAACACTTTCTGAACATGAATTAGGTTGGGTACAGTGTGATATATGTGATGGCTGGCTGCATGTTGCTTGTATACCTAAAAACCATGAGTTTTATGAAGATGAAAATGTTGACTTTACTGTCATGTTTGTATAACATAATCAATTAAATTGTAATATACGAACATGCGGATAGTTTACTGAATTATTTCAGATTACCAATTTTGATATAGCTATGTTGGCTATTTTAATGCAACTGATACTTTTGAAAGGCCTAGATTATTATTGTTTGATTAAAGCTACTGGACATTTCCTTGAAATATCATTGACAATTTCTTTTTCTTCATTTTGGCTGGTGTAAGTTAGTCATTGTTTTACTCACAATGTAATTTTTGTCTTGTTTCTTTATAATTATTGAGCCGCATTGCGCGAAAATGGGCCTTCACCATATGTTCCTAGCAAGTTCTGACATCCTTATTGCAAACAGTGTGGACCCTGATGTGTGGACCCTGATCAGACTGCGTGGTTGCATGAAGGCTGATATGGGTCCACACTGGTTGGTATGCCCGAAGTCCCATTTTCGTGCAATGCGACCCTGTTTAGATAATAAGTTTTGATGTGATTTTAGATATACATGAACTTGATTCATGCAAACAGAACATGTTTCTACTGCATACAGGGAACAATAAAATAAAACCGTTATTTATTTATTTGATTAATAGTATCAAACTATTCAACAGACAATGTCATGGCATCTTTCTCAGGTATGGCTGCAAGTGCTTTCTTCAGCAGTGTCACATGCTTATTGTCCCTTTAATTGGAAGTAAATGTCCTGACTATGAAGTTGCATGGTATGACTGCCCCACCCCCGGTCCCATGTGGAGTAGGCCATGGGGAAAACTTTGTCATGGTTCCTAAGTGGCTATGGCACTGATAGAGCCAATAATGACTCTAAATGATCCTGCTAGACCCCTAGGCACATGCCCAGTAACGAGCCCAGCAATGTCAGTAGGCTTCACACAATGTGTGGCGTCTGTCACCGAATTGTGAATATTTGGTGGCAACTCGTCCAGAGGAGGTATCCAGACAAGTGCTGCACATTTGTGTACTCAAGGTCCACTTTTAAGGTTATTCTGATTGGTGGCTTAATTTGGAAATGGTGATACCGTTTAATTACAGAGTTTTTAATACTGATATTCAACATCTGCCTCTGGAAATTGGAATCGTTTTCAAGATAATATAAGTAAATGTTCAAAGACAATGTTTAAGTGACTGTACTTGTAAGCAACAAGAGGATTGTTTCCCCTTTGGATACCCCTAAGTGAATTTTTACACGAGTATGTTTTGTCACCGGAACCGGCAACATTGCGTCATAACTGGTCAATAACAACTATGAAAACAAGAGGCCCAAGAGGGCCTGTGAACGCTCTACTGGCTGTTATACCATTGATGAATCGATTCGTACTACATGGTGTCTAGAGTGTACACAAGGTTTTTCAAGTATTTGACCTAGTGACCTAGTTTTTGACCCCATGGGACCCATTTTCGAACTTGACCAAAATATAATTAAGACAACATTTCGACAAAGTTTCATCAAGATCGGGTCAGAAATATGGCCTCTAGAGTGTACACAAGGTTTTTCAAGTATTTGACCTAGTGACCTAGTTTTTGACCCTGTGTGACCCATTTTCGAACTTTAGCAAGCTATAATTGAGACAAATATTCTGACAAAATTGCATCAAGATCGGGTCAAAAATATCGCCTCTAGAGTGTACACACGGTTTTTCCAAAGTTTGACCTAGTGACCTAGTTTTTAACACCATGTGACCCATTTTTGAACTTGACCAAGATATAATTAAGATAAACATTTTGACAAAGTTTCATCAAGATTGGGTCAGAAATACGGCTTCTAGAGTGTACACAAGGTTTTCCAAGTATTTGACCTAGTGACCTAGTTTTTAACCCCATGTGACCCATTTTCAAACTTGACCAAGATATAATTAAGACAAACATTCTGACAAAGTTGCATCAAGCTCGGGTCAAAAATATGGCCTCTAGAGTGTACACAAGGGTTTTCCAATATTTGACCTAGTGACCTAGTTTTTAACTTCATGTGACCCATTTCCGAACTTGATCAAGATATAATTAAGATAAACAATTTGACAAAGTTTCATCAAGATTGGGTAACAAATATGACCTCTAGAGTGTACACAAGCAAAAGTTAACGGACGACGGACGACGGACGGACGGACGACGGACAACACACCATCCCATAAGCTCTGCTGGCCCTTGGCCAGTAGAGCTAATTAGTAACGGTTTCCGAATAAAACCACGGTAATTTCATGAAGGTATGAGGCGGTTTAATCAAGAACATATTTGTATAAGAGCACACGAAAAGAAATACAATCTGGCTTATTTATTGTTTTGACCCCAAAAATGAAAATATGCGACGGAACATATACCTTTGCTGACTGTAAAGTAAGTCAATGTTCATGACCGAGTTGTATATCTCCGACAAATTTACCCACGAACTCGAATTCATTGCGTCTCTATGCTTTTTAGCATTGTGAACTTGTTCACCGAGGTTTAGTAACCGTAACACGAATCCTGACTACAGCCGACGCATTGCCTGAAAAAGAAGACCCATATATTAACAGGTGTTTCTTCTTTTCTAGAGCGGATACAAATAAGGTAATGTCATTTAGAAATTTCAAATAATTTCCTCGATACATTGTTTAAGTTATATATTGTTTATGTAGCTATTTCATCTATTGCTGTGAGTTCTATAAATAGATCAATCATCATCATCATCACGTGATCTTGCGTAAAATGTATTCATACGCTGTATTGTTCTCCTAGGATAGTGTATTGAGATTTGTAATCAGGTAATTTTATAATGTATTTCTCTTGCAACACCATCAAACGCATATCTCCCATCTTTCTTGGATTTATATATTTAAGAAATATACATGGCCTTTATAGTCTTCATAAAATATTTAATAGGTTTGGTCAGTAATGGTTATCGCATAAGCTACTATCCTTTGTAAAAAGTTGTTGCTGCCCATTCTCCGGCTTCCCTTGCTATGAAGTCAAAATGACTGAGTTGGTAGTAAAATAATCCTGAATACTTGTGCCAATCGTGTCGGCGAGACCGAATGCAAATCAACAATATCTGACTGGGTATATATGACGTCATTTGATCCCGAGTGACTATTTTTAGACTTCGGGTCTATTCGGATACTCCGGTTTTAGAATAAGTCCCTTATAGTTCATCAAAATTTGTAAAGAATTGATAGCTCAGTCGGGAGAGCAGCAGTCCCAGAAAACTATAAAGCGAGCGGGATGGGTTCGAATCTCAGCAGTAACCAATTTTTTTTATTCTAATTATGTTTTTTTTATGTAAAAGTGTTTAATTCATGCCCAATGGTCTTCGAAGGGGTACATCAGGATTTTTCTAGAAACATCTTAAATTATTAAATTGTTCCAGTTCACGATATAAAACACTATCAATCAAAATGTAAAGCTAAAACCATTTTGTTAATGTCTAAAGTTTCAGAACACCATATAGCTAGGGTGGAATCGCACGTAATATGCTGAAATTAACCCTGGTGCGTCACCTAGGATAGCACGTATTACTGTGCAGAATCAATTTCTTTGCAAATAAAAGATTTTGTAGGCTCATTATGTTTTGGTCATGTAGAATAATCAATAGTCAATTTTAATTCGGACACCTAGACCCCCATAAAAAGCCTGATGTACTCCCTTTAAGACTTAAGTCGGAAAACAAATTGTGTGTGTGTGTGTGTGTGTGTGTGTGTGTGTGTGTGTGTGTGGAGAGTGGGGGATTTTTAAAAAGATTTTTACGGCCTTTATCTATGCGTCAATTTGGTAGAGGTAGAGGTAGAGCTCATCTGTTTTGAAACAAACTCGTAGAACCACAGTCCTGCCAAGCGTTAGTGAGTAGCTGTCAAACATTCGTCAATGTGCAAACGTGGAACAAGCGGGACTCGAACGTATGGCTGTAGCATTGAGAGATATACATTACACAAACAATAGTAGATCTAAACATAAATATGTTACCTTTTATTACAATTTTCAAATTACCTGCAAAACTGATTGAATTATATTCTGTTAAGGCCAAAACACAAATATGTTTAAAAACAAAACAAAGCAGCAAAAAAACGAAGGGGTAAAAAGTTGATATGTCGGGGATAAAAACGGCGATTCGGTTGGGTGACAGGAAACAAAACACTTTCTTGTTTAGGTCTAAGGTAGTAAACGGAATTTACCGTGACTTTGGTGATTATTGTCAACAAACGATTTGTCGAAAATCCACATAAAAATTACGATTCGGGATATGAATCGTGAAATTCTCAGAAGCATAGCTACCTATTAGGCCAAAAGGCCCGGGCCTTCACTTCATGTTCACATAAAGGTTGAAATATATAACAACGAAATAATTGTGTATGAACATCATGTTCACTCTGAGTTGTGAGATTAAATCACAACGGTATCCCGAGAACAGTGGTACTCCGAGTTGTGAGAATGAACTACAACGGTATCCCGAGACCAGTGGTATTCCGAGTTGTGAGAATAAATAACAACGGTACCTCGTAACCAGGGATACTCCGAGTTGTGAGATTAAAATCAAATGAGCACAAAGATTTATAAGTTATGTTTTTTATATGTGTAGTCTGTATGTCTTTACTACAAGTTGTGTGTAAAACATATGTTCTTTTAGTTGAAGGTCACACTTTTTGGAACAAGGAAACTTCAGGGAGAATGTGTCACTTTAGAGTGACATTCCATGTCTAAATTTGTATATTATAAATCTTTGTGCAGCGGGGGATATGGCTGTCTTTCAGACTACATTCGTGTTCATTTGAATTTAATCATACTTGCTTAGTATGTCGATATAAACGCAAGGTTGTTTCCTATTTTCATTCATCTATGTTGGTCAAAGGGTCTATGAATTACCTCCCATTGAATTGGCAAAATTAGCTGTCTTGACCTTTTTGACGCTATATTCATTTCTAATGACTCAAACTTTGACAGGTGATGACAGGTGATGTTTTTCGATACACGTTAACACCTGTGAAGATATGGTTCAGATATGATGAAGAGTTTCGGAGATTAATTTTCATTATAACCAATCATTCCTTTTGTTCCTTTCTTTATTCCTCTATATACCTTACCTTATCTTGTTTTAATCGCCTTACTTCCAGATACATTACACAATGCATTGATGTGTTATTACATGCAATTATGTATTATTATTAAGAAGAGTTGACACAAGTTCAGTCCATCCATGCCATGTGTGATTGCAAAGAAACCTTCCATTACATGGATAAACAAATCATAGTCCACCATGCTCTCAGTACCTTCGGTACTTTGATTTTGTTTGTGTTCCTTTCTTTTTTTTGTTCGTAGGGTACCTAACCTGGGAGTCTATTCTGCCTGGAGTAGGTTGGGTTGGGTTGGTTGAAGTATTATATGTGACCGTGTGGTTATTGTGTTCTCTAAGGCGACTAGAACACCCCGGTTCGTTATAATATTGGACCTCTTGGAAGTAAAGTCGAACATTTTGTTCAAGGTATCACAGCTGCCATTTTAACAGTTGCGAATGCAGGTGTGACGGTAAACAGTCTATGAATTACGGGGAAATGACGCACTTCCGCCCCGGCTAAAATGTCAAGATTTTTGGTTTGTTTACCTTGTCAACCAATCAAAATTAAGAGATTCTGTGAAATAGCTCCGAATTTACCCTGGAACTGTTTCCCTGCCCGCTGATTGGTTGGTAATTGGTGTAGTCTGATCTACAGGCAGATGATTGTACACACATATTCTTGCCTGGGGTAACACTTAGTGATGGAGAACACAGTTGTTTGTAGTCTGTTGTTTGATAATATTCATTGTTCAACTTTTGAACTGAATGTTATTTAACGGCTAATCAACACATTATATGGTATTTAGAGCCGCCCCAGGAAGAGAGTAGGGTATATAGGAATCCTAAAACCTGTCCTACTCTTAATGAATATATTTCTATGGTTCTTTAGCTTGAGTGGAGGATATATACTGATACACGGGACCGCCCGGTTTAAGTACCCATCCGACGGACGAGGATAAGGGAAAGTGTCTTGCCCGAGAAAACACTGACGAAACGCGCTATCCACTAGGCCGTCGTTCCAGCTCCTTCGAAGCATGCACTAGGTCTAGGTAGGTTGTCAAGGAAGTTCATTATTAGTTATTGAATAACGAATATGATTCTGGCCATCCCTTTACTATATACTTATACCACAACTCTATCTCTTCTTCTCTCTATTTGTTTATGCTATCGTTATGTAAGCCTATGTTATTATTGAAATAGACATATCGAAAACATAGGTTACAAGCAGGCAGTTTTAGAGGTGAAAAGCACAGTGCACTACTTGAACAGACATACCGAAAATTGCAAGCTGTCAGTTTTAGTTAACTCTGCCCAATACTTCATCTTCGCTGTCTTTAAGTATAGGATAGAGGCTATGAAGAGAAATATTTACCATTAAGAAACCGAAAGGGAAGAAGCGTAGCGACCGACCGCGGTTTCTCAGTGGTGAAGATTTCTCTTCATAGACTCTATCCGGCATATTGTTTACGACAGGTTTTATCGATAGACTCTATATAGGTCACACTCTAAACCACGAAGAGGACAGGTAGTAAAATCTTCATGAATAAATGGTGCAAGTATTTGAAATTCTGAGCCATCTGAATGGTTTAAAAAGTAGAGTAAACACTTAAAAGTATGTCAAAGTTAATGACCGCGGAGCGATTCGTGACATATGTAGTTATATATCTCTGATCAACATAGTTTTGGTTTGTGCTTCTTTCTTCTTCTTTTTTCCGTCGAGTACCCGACATGAGAGATTATTCTAACTGGGATGGGTGGGGTTGGTTGAAGTGTTGATGAATTCCAGGCTAGGTGTGGGACCGTGTTAATATGTAAAGCTGATACTCCTCTTGCAGTGTCACCGTGCAGGCAGATGATTACGTACACACATATATACTTGCCTGGTGTAACATTTGGCACACTTACTGATGAAGAACATAGTTGTTTGTTGTTTGATAATATCCATTGTTCAACATTGAATTGAATGTTGTTTAACGGCTAATCCACACATTATATACCGAAGCAAACAAAACGCAACTCGGGACTTTCCGCTATATATTGTAGATACTGCACACATAATTCCATAATATTCCAAAGAAATCTCAAGATGTTTTGTAAAAAAAAAAGAGATTAACGGCAGGTTTGAAGTTTGAATCTGCAATAGACTCGTAAAGAGATGATGATATTAGAAGACGTGTTTCTCTCAATTTGGGAATTTGAGTGTGCCCGTTCTATATTTCAAAATCGAAAATGTCTTGCTGCAAAGTTAGTTAGAGAAAGGACACAACTGTGATGTTGTAGACGTTTAAATCACAGTACACTTTGTAACAAGAAATTCATAAACGTTGAAGTTCCTCTTTGAAAAATTGAGCCATTTTAATACTGTATTTAACGTAAAGAGTTTGCAAAATGTTGCATCCTAAGTTTGCTCAAATGCTTGAGCAAAACGCGTACTCTGTCAATAATGAAACTTTGCAGGAATACTATTTGCTGTGTTATATGTTTTTTTAGTCTTTTTTTCCGAAAGGAGAGGTCTTACTTAGCCATTTACCATTCGATTAACTGCAGCAAATTGTACATACAATATATAGCGGAAATTCCCGTGTTGCGTTTCTTTTTCGTTTCAGTAGCCGCCCATTAGATAGGAGAATGATTTATAGGAATCCGGGAACCTGTCCTGCTCCTACTAACGAAAATATATTGCTGTTTAACGTTCTCGGAGAACAGACGCTGATACACCGGACCGTCCGGTTGGACGAGGCTACAGGGGTAGCCTTGCTCAAGAACGCACCGAAGAAAATCTCATTTAATTATTATATTTAATAATTATGTTTTATATTTAATAATTATGTTAAAATTTTGTTTCTAGTGGGTTGTTAGCATGGTACTATTTATTGCAAACATTAAAACATGCATCCGTCAGTCCGTCAGTCTTTTCCGAATAGTAGTCGATTACAACATGAAAGCTCAGTATTAATAGGTGAATGGTGAGTTACTCCGTGTATTTCGTTTTCTCTCGTGATACACTAGTTATCCAACGTCAATAGTCCCGCCTACTACTTTCATCTACAATACCGAGTCCACATTTAGTTCGTCCATTTCTCTTTATTTATTTTATTTATTTACTTATTTATTTATTTGTTTGTTTTTCGTTCGTTCGTTCGTTCGTTCATTTAGTTCTTTATTTATTTTATTTTTATTTATTTATTTATTTATTTATTTATTTATTTATTTATTTATTTATTTATTTATTATTTATTTATTTATTTATTTATTTATTTATTTATTTATTTATTTATTTATTTATTTATTTATTTATTTATTTTATTATTTATTTAATTATGTCGTTCCGTATATCTTCGACAGAAGGTGAGTCGGTATCAGCCAAACTGAAACGATACCAGAATTTCGGCCCAACTTGTTTAGAAGAACAGTTCTAGATGTTTGTCTTGAAAACAAGAAAGCATCGCAGATGATCTAGACTACTACAATACTATGAGGTGCTATTGTGCGTGTCTGCGGACTACAATTTGCGGGTTAACACTTGCCGGTCACAGTTTGCGGGTCACAATTTGAGGATATAATATTATGCTTTTATAATGAAGAGGAAGCTAATTGATATTAAGTCGCTTTCTAGTTTAGTCAGATAATTAGAAACATAAAAAAATAACTATTTAGCGGTGCCCAACTTTTGTAAATCGTTTTAAAATTGCTCAAGGTGTTTATATTCTTAAATTCCATAAACAATTTATTTAAGGTTGTTAATCAACAATCGCTGGATCCCGAAATTTCAAAGCTGAAATAATGGGATAATTCATCAAAGCACACTGGAGTTATGTCACTCGTACCATACAGCATATTTTTAACATAAGTCTGTGTAGGGATAACTTTCTCACTGTGCGTGTTTGGCATAAGTATCATTGTGAGTGTATCTAGGGAATCATTTCCACGTTATGTAGAAAATGCAAACACAGACATATTTGCTGATGATATAACATTGTCTACGTCTGGTCCTAATCTTGAAATTATACAAGAAAATAGCCAGCTTAGTCTCAAACAAACAGAGCAATGGGCTAAGCAAAATAAAATGTTAATAAATGAAATGAAAACAAAATATATGATTATAGGTACATCTCAAAAGTTGTCTAAACTTAATAATGAAGTAAATCAATTATATATTAACAGTACAGCAATTGAAAATGTACAGAGTCAAACATTATTAGGGGTATATATTGATAAAAACATGTCATGGGACGTCCATGTTGATAATCTTTGTACTTCTTTAACAAACAAAACTAATCTTTTGTGCAAAATCAAGAAATTTCTCTCATGAAACAAGAATTATGTATTGCAATGCATATATACAACCAATTTTGGATTATGGTGACACTATTTGGGGAAATTACTCTAGCAACAATATTAATAGAATCCAAAAAATCCAAAAGAGAGCTGCATGGATCATCCTTAATAAGCCATAAGATGCATCTTCAAAACCATTATTTAAAGAGCTTAAAGGTTAAATGTCTATGATCGAATACAATTTCATAAAGCAGTGCAGGTTTACAAATGCGTCAAAAATCTTGCTCCAGACTATCTTACATCTTTGTTTCAAAAGGTTCATTCCTCTTATAAATTAAGGACTTGTTCAAATGATGATCTAATCGTCCCGAAACATAGGCTAAGTATATACAAACAAAGTATTCGTTATTCTGGTGCTGTCATATGGAACTCGATTGTACCTCCAATGCGACAAGCCAAACATATCAAAGAATTAAAAAAGAAATATTATTCCTATCTTTTAGGTAATACTAGTTAATTTTAATTTGCTTGCATTTGGTTAAGTACTTTAAAATAACTTTAAAAGATCTATATATATAGGGACTTTTGATTTTACAACAGGAAACCCTTCAGAATTGTATAATATTGCATGTATATAACCATGTGTGTGTGTTACATGTTTCTTCATTTGATGGCCTCAAGGGAGAACAATTGTTGCAAATTGATTGAGTTACCATCATTAAATAAAGCATTTATTATTATTATTATTATTATTATTATTATTATTATTTCTCCTTGGGAGTGTTTACCATAAATATGTGTAAACAATCGTTTATACTTGGGAGTTTTCAACATAAGTGTGTGAAGGTAATCATTATCATGTACATATGTATGTAAAGGGAAACCTTTCTCCTTGAAAATGTTTAACATAAGTGTGTGCATAGAATTTTCTCTCCTTGTGAGTGTTTAACATAAGTATACATGTGTAGGGAATCCTTTCAGCTTGGGAGTGTATAACATAACTGTGAGAAGGGAATCATGTTTCACCGGTATTGTATTAAATATGTCTAGTGTATATTCTCTCCGTGGGAGTGTTAAACATAATTATATGTAGGGAATCCTTTTCTTTGTGAGTGTTTAACGTAAGTATATATAGGAAATCATTTCCCCTTGGGAGTTTTTAATACAAGTATGTTTAGATAATCTTTTCTCATTGGCAGTGTAAAACATGATTATGTGTTGGGAATCCTTTCTGCTCGGAAGTGTATAACATAAATATGTGTAGCGAATCCTTTCACCTTGTGAGAGTTTAACTTAAGTATGTTTAAGGAATCTTTTCTCCTTGTGTGTGTTTAAAATAAGTATATGTAGTGAATCCTTTCTCTTGGAAGTGTTTGACAAAAGAATGTGTAAGGAATCCTTTTTGCTTGGGAGTGTTTAACATGTATATGTGTAGGGATTCCTTTCTCATTGGTAGTGTATAACATAAGTTAGGTGATCCTTTCTCCTTGGGAGTGTTGAGCTACGTGTATGTATGGAATCATTTTCCTTGGAGTGTTTAACGTATGTGTATGGAATATTTTCCTTGGAGTGTTTAACGTATGTGTATGGAATATTTTCCTTGGAGTGTTTAACGTATGTGTATGGACTCATTTTCCTTGGAGTGTTTAGTATGTGTATGGAATCATTTTCCTTGGAGTGTTTAACGTATGTGTATGGAATATTTTCTACTTGGGAGTGTTTAATATAAGAATATGTATGGAACCAATTTATAACATATGTGTAGGGAATCCTTTTTTCTCGGGAGTGTTTAACATACGTATGTGTACCGAATCGTTTCTACAAGCCCTGGGCGTGTTTATCATAAGTATGTGTAGGGATAACCCTCTCTCTCTCTTTGTCTCTGTCTCTCTCTATCTGTCTGTCTCTCTTTGTCTCTCTCTCTCTCTTTCTCTCTCTCTCTCTCTCTCTCTCTCTGTCTGTCTGTCTGTCTGTCTCTCTCTCTCTCTCTCTCTCTCTCTCTCTCTCTCTCTGTATCTCTCTCTGTCTCTCTCTCTCTCTCAGAGTGAAGAGTAAACTATTGTCAGAGCATTGAACCCTAAACATGTACATTACCAATGCAATATATGTCAACGTGTAATGTTCCCAGTAAGGAGCATATTGTGCTAACGTTATGTACAGACATGTTGGGTTCAAGTAGTTACAATATACACATATACTTTCCTGCCACATTATATGTATATAGTGTTATTTCTTTTAATGGCAGAGCTTTGAGTTGGTTTGATTAAGGATTTGGGTTTCAGAAGTTACAATATACACACATATTTTCGTCCACATTATATGTGTAAATAGTAACTTCTGAAGCTAAATTTGGTATATTTAGGCAGATATTTGAGTAGATTTGGGTAAAGAGTTCTTGTTTCAGAAGTTACACTGTACACATAGACAGAATATTTCCTTCAAAATAAGTCTGGCTTCTAATAGAGCAAGATTGCCGTTGTCCCTTTAATTCTTCTCACATTGCGATGTTGAATGGGATATTCATTCATTTATAATATGACTACGTGATATATGGGTTAATGTCCTGCCGTGTCGATAATTACTGTTCCATTTATGACTCTTGTAATACACAGCTAAGTCCGTGATATATGGTCATCCTCCCGTTGCGTCGATAATTACTGTTACGCAATAAACTGTGGTGTCCGATTAGGCAGTTAATCACCATTACGTAACAACACTGATAAGATTCTACAAATCTGCATATTAGATTTCATATAGCACACACTTATATTTGGCCTTATGTCGTCAAGAAAATAGGTCTGTATCAATATTGCATTGATACAATATTAGTATGCATGCAACTATGTTTAATATGTTTGTGAGACGATGCAACTTTTAATTGATAATGTATACACACACTTATACAACTTCCTAGTTTATGACCGTGGAGTTAGTTCTACTTCGAGAATATTTAGGAATATATTTGTATATTATGTCAGTACGTCTACTGAGACTAGATAGCATGTATATTACATGTACCCCTATTTTAGCTAATTTACCATCGTAATATTACTGAGCAATTGAACAAAGCGACGTAACCCGCCCCAACCCCACCATCCACTCAACGCCCCACCTACCCCATCGCGCGCGCACACACACACAAACGCGCGCACGCACGCACGCTCGCTCGCCCGCACGCACGCACGCATATGTAGCAACGAAAGCATAAGTGTTGCCCCCATCATTCGTGCCACGTTATATGTGGGTAAAAATTTCTTGTTTCAGAAGTTACACTATACACATATTTTCGTGCCACGTATGTATAGTGGTAGATTTGGGCAAGGATTTGGGTAAATTTGGGTAGATTTGGGCAAGAATTTGGGTAGATTTGGGTATTTGGTGCCACCGGTCTAACATGGCTGCCATTAAACCGCCGAGGTGCTGTTTCGCCGAAATTGTATATATTCTTATATATAAGAGTTGGTAGGTGAACAGATAACAATATACCAGAGCATTTTAAACATAAATATATTTATTTTAAAATATTACACACGTGTTTATGTAAGACGTCAAACTTGGAGTCATTATCCAATTAATACAAGTGTACATCTATGTATATGCATGGATATATTTATTATACAAATATATATTTCACTTGTCAACTAAACTGACGTAATATTCACAGTTCGATTAACACTCTTACATCATTAAACAATAAACAATACTATATATGAACACGCTGCCTATGTACTGAAAAACAATATTCTACTATGTATGCACCCAACATGTGAGTATGGAAGGTCAAGACTGATTGTCGAGTAACGCTACTATCTATTGTAACAATGCTGTATCATTTATGTTACGGAATGAAAGTTCTCCATTGTTTTATGAACATGTTTATGTTTATTTAAATCGAAATCAATAGACAACAATATACATTTACAATTCACACATCGCCATATCTGTGAAAATCGAGAATAAGATTTTATTTGATGGCGTAGAACATTTTGAACAGGTAAATTAATCCACAGGTAAATGTATTTATCAATAATCTGGCAACAGTTGTGCAGCTATATTTACCTCATTTCCCCGTGCAGTCATGCAAATAATACTTATTTTTTACATACAACTTAGTAGCGGATTTAAATATATGTTTCTCTCCGGGACTATCTATAAACATTCTCTAATAGCTTTTTTGATTGTGCGCGTATTAGCTGAGAAACCTCACTAATTCATGGCCATTGAATGACAACATATTGAAAACAATTCACCTGAAGAAAATGAGATTCATTTTTAATTACATTCACGTTACAAAGCGTGCACTTCCTTTCATTAGTGTACATGCCTTCCTTTTTCGATGGCAAGATCTTACACATGCTTATATACTTATGAGATTTGTTATGAGTACCGGGTATCGGCAATTTAATGAGTGAATATTACAAAAATATTAAATATTAACAAAATATATACTATTTATGATATTGTCCAATGCTAGGCTAGTTGTTTTAATGACGGATTGAATATATAACGACAGGCGTCGGTTTCACCACCAAATATTAGTATCTACTTATTAATCAAAACGTTAATTTATGGTTTCGTGTCGCCTTTTCGTAAGTGGGAAAAACGTGTTCGACTTAAACTATGTCAGTTAATGAATATGAATACACTGCAAAGTTAAAGAAGTGAAAATAAAGTCATAGTGTTGGTGAAATCGGCGCCAGATCGAAAAGTAGCACGTTTTAAATGCAAAAGTGTTAAAACATTTCCGAACCAGTAAATGATTGTAAATGATTGTCAAGGTCATGCAATATATACGGAATTATCCGATGTTTGCCGAGTGCTGACTAAGATTGCAAGCTGCCCAATTAACTCAAAATGATTTGGATTACAATTGTTGATTGTTCATGGATATTCCGCCATATCAGTCATGAAGATTTTGAGGGCCTCATGTAAGATTAAATTGTTTCATATGAGCACTCTCTTTAAAGAAAGTATTAATTTGATTATCATGTTGCATCATATGTGTCAATAATTACATACAATATCTTTGTTTTCCCCGATGGAAGTTTTCTATTGGAAAAAAACCATCTGAATTATTAATTTGACTTTTGTTTTACGTCAACGAACATTTATAGAAATATCCCTGATAGGTTAACAGTCATGGGACTATGTTCTAGCCTATGCATTTACAGCACAATATATAATTAATCACTTTATAACGAGCAATTATTATGTATATAAAATGCAGATTACTGAAAACAAATTACATTATTCATGTATAAAACAGTGTAAAAATAGACAATCACATCAACAATATCGTTCACTTTTCCGATACGCAATCAGTGTTACAGTTATATATATTTGTTTTATATTCTTCTACTTAAATTTGACATATAAGCATTCATATATAATTATATCAAATTAACGCTATACTTTTATATTCGACTTAACCCTTTCGCCGCCAAATCTAAAATGTCGGCTGTTACAATTTGAATTTAAACATTCCGGTAATATTTAATATAAAAAGTGATTTGGAAGCGTTCCTACTGGGTGCGAACATTGTAACTCTGATGGAGCATGGTGTGCATGTTGATCGGGGCCAATCAACGTTGTTGACTGTGACCGCGAATGGGTTAAAGCTAACGTTTGACAATGTCTTTTATTCCTAATACTTGTCAAATTGTGGAAACGATTCGACTTTCCCTGGTGCTGTTGCTTTTAAATCACTATGTTGAGGATGTCATTCTGTTTAAATCATAGCCTGAAACAAAAGAAAATAACAATATAGTATGTCATAAATTAAATCGCCAAATTTTACTACAGAACCGTTCGTCCAACCTCTCTCCGTTTGACATATAATAATACGTGTGTGCCGATTAAATGTTTAGATTTATTCACGGATATAAAAAACTGAAAATGCGTTAAATGAATTAAGAGTTGGTAACTTCTGCAACGTTAACAATTGTCTGGCCGGTTAAGACGTTTATAGTGTAGTTATATAGAGTTCGATTTCGCAACAAACGTAAGTTACATATTATACTGAAAGGAAAAAGAAACGCAACTCGGGAATTTCCGCTATATATTGTATATACTGCACACTTAATCCCACATAATATTCCAAAGAAATACCAAGATGTTTTGTAAAAAAAAAAAGTTGCAGTTAGAGAAAGGACACAATTGTAATGTTGTAGACGTTTTAATCATAGAACATTTTGTAACATTCATAAATATTGAAGTTTCTCTTTGCAAAATTTTGCATCCTAAGTTTGTTCATTTGAGTCAAACGCATACTATTTGCTGTGTTTCGTGTTGTTTTGATAGGAAAGGTCTTACGTAGCCATGTACCACTCGATTAACAGCAGCATGTTGTACATACAATATATAGCGGAAATTCCCGAGTTGCGTTTCTTTTTCCTTTCCGTATATATACGTTATCGTCAATAGGCTTAGAAAAGGTGCATATCTTTATCAAGTGTGCCTGTTGTTGGCGGGATAGCGGCTGAAACCGAGATTGCCCATATTATTTGTCTGTCTGTCCATGTATTCAACCTCCAAAAATTGTATTAGACGAACCATATATATATATATTCCTGAGGACGTTGTAAAAGAATTGAATATTTAATGTCGGTGTGTCATGCACCTTGGTATTTATGACTGTTAAAACGAGTTATCTATGAACCCAAATTCATTTAAAGAATAGTTTATGAAATTTACATGTATTAGCTTAGAACTAAAATCAACATAAACTTACAACTTAACGTCGTGTTCGCCGATTGGGTCCTTAGTATCGTCTGCTTCTTCATTATGCGGAAACCCTTGGTCTTCTACAATGAAGAACTGAGTGTCATCGAACATCCTGTCACCAACCACGTTGTCAAAGCATGGAAGTCGCAGCAGCAGACCTAGGCAAGTAAAAACAACAACATCTTTAAGTAACAAGTCGTTGAACTATGTTAAAAATAACAATTATACTTTATATACAATATGTACAAAATAAATGGGGCACACATTTAGAGTGAATTGTAATATATTCAGAAATGGAAATATGTTCAAATAGAGTTGGAAATCTTACTAAAATATACATGGCATGCCGTAAACTCAATATTTAATAGTTCAGTGGCCAAACAAACTCCCACTGATATGTTCATTAAGCACTTATTTCACCTACCCGTTACAGCCCCTCCGATAATAGCGACCAGTAGAGTGACGACCAGTGCCAACATCTGAAACCCGCCCTGCGTTGTTGCGTCTCTCCCCGCCCCGGGGCTTGTTACACCGAGTTCGAGCTCGGCCATGGCATACTCTGTCGAGTTTGTGTCCATTGGAATCATATGTGGGAAAATCTCATACAAACTGAAAAGCAGAAATGAGGTGTTATGTGCTATTTCATTTTCTGACGTGTTCAAAGGGATATTGTTACACATATTTCCAGCAATGTGTAGGGAATATTGCAACTGTGTGATTTCATTTCACCCTGAGCCGAAATATTCCAACCTGTTTGATTTCATTTCAACCTGAACCGTAGCTGAAATGTGAAATGAAGTCAAACAGATTGGAATATCCCCACACACCCTGCTGGAAATCTGTGTATCACCATTTCCGAGTGATTTCCGGACAATATTGGTAGATATTCTAAAGTTATTTCCCTTAGATCGTATTACACTGTAAAATGTTCTGTGACTGGGGCCGGGCGCTCTTCCGTTTAAGGAAAGATTGACAAAACATGAGCTTATATCGAATCAAACAACATTCTGTCAGTGACATATTTTTAAAACGGTGTGACTCATAATTATTGCAAGTTAAATTTGAATTTTCAAAACAAAAATCGTTGAATGGACGAATTTGTAAATGTGTCATCTGATGATCAAATATTGAAAATAAATAAATCCAATCACGCTGATACAAAGGGATACAGTAGAATTCATAGAAATAATGTTGAATCGGGAGTTTCTTTAGCTGTCCTTTTTCAGTAGGCTTTCGTATTACCGGTCGCCGGCTGATCAATTTTAAGAAATGGTGATAATGTACTATACACCTTTACTGTGGCGGCCTGTGCAATGGCGTTGTGTGAACAATTATACAACAAAGATCCCTTGAACAAACCATGCACGATTAGCACTAATCAATTTGGACTTAGGAATGTATTTTCTTCTACATTTTGTTCCCAAGAGGCCGTGGTAGAGCAAGATTCCCGAATTCGTCTGTAATCATCATTTTTTCTATGGTACGGTTATAAACAACCTAGGACTATGTGGTTGCTAGATGGTACGGTTATAGACAACCTAGGACTATGTGGTTGCTAGATGGTACGGTTATAGACAACCTAGGACTATGTGGTTGCTAGATGGTACGGTTATAGACAACCTAGGACTATGTGGTTGCTAGACAGTTAAACAGCACTATTCAGTTCAATCAAATGGCATTGCCCTACAATACACCAAGGCAGCGGTAATAACGCAATGACATTGTCCTACAATACACCAAGGCAGCGGTAATAACGCAATGACATTGTCCTACAATACACCAAGGCAGCAGTAATAACGCAATGGCATTGCCCTACAGTACACCAAGGCAGCGGTAATAACGCAATGGCATTTCCCTACAATACACCAAGGCAGAAATAATAACGCAATGGCATTTCCCTACAATACACCAAGGCAGCAGTAATAACGCAATGGCATTGCCCTACAATACACCAAGGCAGCAGTAATAACGCAATGGCATTGCCCTACAGTACACCAAGGCAGCGGTAATAACGCAATGGCATTGCCCTACAATACACCAAGGCAGCAGTAATAACGCAATGGCATTGCCCTACAATACACCAAGGCAGCGGTAATAACGCAATGGCATTGCCCTACAATACACCAAGGCAGCGGTAATAACGCAATGGCCATCGCTTGTTGAATTAAATTGAACTGAATTGGAGTTTTAAGGCGCACCAACACATGAAAGGTTATATGGCGCCTAACAGGAATGAACATGCCAGGCTCATCCTCCAAGTACATCGAGATAAAATATGGAGAACGGGCCTAGAACCTTTTCACCCTGAACTGCAGAGTTGCTGCAAATTCTATTGTATACACTCCATTTACGTTGGAGCCACGTTATAGTTTTTCTGCCACTGCTCTAGTGACTTCATTGAAACTTACACTTATTGACAATAAGTGCATCATCTAATAGTTGTGCTCTTGAGATACTTATTTATCCGCAGAAAGCGGGTAATTGTCCCGACGAGTGAGGCGGGTAATTGTCAAGGCGAATGAGGCGGGTAATTGTCCCGGCAATTGAGGCGGGTAATTGTCCGGCGATTGAGGCGGGAGGCGGTAATTGTCCGGCGAGTGAGGCGCGCTTTCAGTTTTAGGTATGTGTCAGTAGAATGTTAACACGAACGCGATTACTGCAATCATGTACGATTTTTAATAGATTGGCAACGGACTATTGTACTTGCATTTTTTGCACGCTTTGGTTAAGGCTATTGTACTTGCATAGTTCCAACAAAGGACATTCCAAACAAGCAAACACACGTGTTGACGCTCATACTGCAGAGCATTCTAAACAGGAAAACAATATCCCAATGATGTATAAGATTCGGTGAGTGTTTTCTTTTCCGATTGCCAATCCAAAAAAAATAAAAAATAAATTCGTCGATTTCATAGAGTAACATGAAAACGCTTTAAAAACACACAAAAAAGACAAAAAGAAGAAAACAAAAACTAAATGTTCAAACTAAGACGAACAAAGAATTAATAATTGTGTGAAAAACATGTTTACCTCTCTCCCAAGTATCAACGGAAGACATCGCTGCAGCTACAGCACCGACGATTCCGGCGAGAATTCCCGGCATTCCGTGGAGGTTGTTAACTCCGCACGTGTCATGGAGCTTCAGTTTGTTTTTCAGGAAAGGCTGCAAAATAATTACAGGTATATTGGCGCAGTTCGCTGTGTCTATTTAACCAAAGGCCTTACTCATAATCCGCGAATCATACCTAGCTCGACCTAACCAAGGTAACATCCCATTATCCATTATTTACATCATTTTCTTTCAAATATATGCTAGAACCGAGACATGAAAAAAGGTAAGGAAATCATACTACTGATGGGAACCACAAATCTTGCAAGAACCATCGCTGTCCGACTCGCAAACAGTCTATTTCCATTTTTTTTCCAGGCCAACATTATGTGTAGACTGGTACCATTATTAGTCTACTGGTACCCGAAATTACACTCATTATTGCAGAGTTAGGTTAAAGGTTGTTATCGGAGACTGAGCTACAAAAAAAAGGTGAATATACAGTATGTTTCCATTCTATCGAACTATTCTTTCCTAATAATGGAATCACGATTACACATGAAAATGTAGCTTCATTATTCGCCAGACGGGATGCAGGCACAAATATTTACAATTATGCTTTGTTTGGGGTTTAATGTCATTTTTCACCACATTTTAGGCTTTGTATGACGGTCGATTTTTGAGGTAGAGGCAGACAACCCACTTATGCCTGGGTAAAACTGTATACCTCCCACTATCCGTAAGATTCGACACTTTCCCACTTATAAATTGAGCTCCTAGTGAGATTCGGACCCGCAGCGGTGAGAGGCGAGGGTTACACTGCAACGTCGTTAACCCCTCGTCCATCGAGGTTATTCTTGGTTATGTTACATATGTTTATGTTACATATGCTACATAATAATTATGTTTTAGTTTTGTATAATACTAATTTAAGCTTATTGCCTGATATGATGCCATTCTGATTGGACTCTAAATGCTGATGTAAACGTGCCAGTGGTTTATTTTGCATTATGTACTATTTATGTATAAAAGCTGTGTTTACCAAAATTACGATTTTACCCAAACGTATACCGTCCTTGACAGGAATTGGGAATCAGAAATGCCTATGTATCGTGTAATAAAAACTGTCTCTATGGAATTCTCATCAGTACTCACCGTAATAAACTCGAATCCAATGACCGAGATGACCCCGGCAATGGAGCCGATCAATAGCGCGGCCCATGGTTGCAGCGGCATGTTGGCGCTTGTTCCTAACGCTACGCCACCGGCCAGTGTCGCGTTTTGCACGTGAACCTGAAATGCAAAAGTCATTTAATGCGGTTTTAATGTTTTTGTTAGTGGATGACAGAATGAACTAATGAACTACACAGAAATTGAACACGTAAAGCACCACGTAACTATGATGCATCGGTATTGTTCCGCCACGTTTAGTGAGGGAACCGAAATATTCCATTGCATGCTTTCAAAGAGGGTGTTCTAATCGCACATCCTATTTCGTTTTTAGTCATTTTAACTATTTTTTAAAATTTAAATCGTGTTTTCAACTTTAAAACTATATGTGAAGAATCATACAAAGTGATTATATCAAATCAGTATTTCTTATCTGTATCTAAGAGGTTTTAAATTATTAAGATTCCCATGTTCTTTAAACAAACCAATACGAGGGATGGTCACAAAATACCCGGAATGTTGATGTAAAATTGTATTCAGACTAGCTGAAAATATATAGAAAAATATTGTTAAGGAGGTTGGCTGGGAAAGGACGTAGTGATGAGATTTGTTTAAAATTCATATTTAAAGCTTCTTTGGTATAATTTAGATGCAAAATTATCAAAAAAAGGCTAGATCACCACACTTTTTTCCCCACTAGACGTCATTGAAGAAGGCACATATTTCTAACTTCAAAATTTCACTAAAAAGAGGAAAAACATAGTCATTGAACATTTTCACAATTGTTTTCATAACATTACGTATATTGAAAAACAACCATTACATTTTGATTACATATATACATATCTTTAAAATCATACAAAAACAATTGTAATCCTCATTCGTCTGACAAGGAGATAGAAAATAAAATTAGCTCAGTATCTACTTTTATATATGTATTCCACTATTGGAAAATAAAAATCTGATTTGTTCTATAGCAAAAGGATAAATTCTACTCAGAGCTACCCATACCCTCTATTTTGTTGACAACAAAAAATGATCACAAATGACGGGGAAAAAAAGAAAGAAAAAAATTTGCTTAAAATTTGATATGTCACCATCTTAAATCCTACATTATATCCATATCTACTAGAATGCAAAAAAAGGAAACAATTCTGTTTTCAAATAAAACTTTAATTTAAAAAATAAAATGTTTAGACTTAAAGATGTCAAAACTTGCCCAGCCAACATCCTTAACTATTTCAAATAATTTTGACATGAATAAAGTTACGTAGTTGCCACATAGAACGGAATAGCGAACGCCGAAGAAACGTTACCAGCAGAAGGGCCAAGCGATCTCAAAATTGACTCTACTTTTGAAAGACAAATGTTTTCGACATACATATGAAGAGAAAGCAGATAGAGATAGCCGTTTACAATTACCATGTTAAATCGTCCTTTCTTATGCACAGCCTGTGAAACGGCGAATGTTATGACGGTGCAAGCCGCTAGGGACAGGTATGTGTTGATGACCGCGCGTTGCTGCTCGTCACCGGTCGCCGCGCCGCCGTTAAAACTTGGCCAGAATATCCACAGGAAAACGGTTCCTATAAAGACGAGAGAAAGGGAAAGCACACGTGCATCATGGAAAGCTCTTTAGGAGATTAAACTATACAGACAATCAACATAACTGAACTGCTCCATTGCGCATTTCCGCATGTCTTATTCGAACCAGCTTAAGGAGCAGTCGTAGATAAGTATTTTGCATCTGGAAGAAAACTGCCTGATGCCCACGCGGAAGTGAATGCATGGTATGTATGGAAGTCTGTGTTTACTCTTAGAATAGTCCTGTTCTCTGACGAGGACAAATGTCTACGAATGAGTGAACAGTAATAGAACACAACTACGTTGTCATTAACAGTCGTCACTCTTTATTACGTGAAATTAAACTCACCTATCATGGAGAAGATATCCGAATGATACACGCTGCCCTCTGACCTCGCCTCTTCATAGTGTCCGTCATTTAATACTCGTGCAACTGCTAGACCAAAATACGCGCCAAATGCGTGAATATACATGGATTCACCAACGTCAACCGCCTACATAAGATAACACATATATTCATCAACATAACACCGAGAAAGGTTGTAGAAGCTGAATAGATTTACCGTTAACAGTAGGTCAAGGTCATAGACGATATATATATACTCTGTAAAAAAATGTTTTGGACCATGGCAGTGTTCGAACCCGTACAGTGATGGCTAAACCATGACATTCGACCATAACCATTATTATCTCAGTTGATAATTCACAACAGATTAACAATCAACATTAATTATCGTTTACAATGAAAGTGTTACTTTTTATGGACTTTGCAACATTTTTTACAGACCCTTTGTGTGTTCGCGATATTTTTTTAAAATCAAATCTTGTTTGGAATTTAATGTTTCTGGTACCAAATTAACCGGGTAGGGTAGACCTTGGTTACTAAAAAAAGATACGTAAATTATGTCCACTAGTTTTATTTTTCTATGACTTTATATACCCTGGTCCAAAACTTTTTTACCGGGTATATATATACTCGTATATACGAAGCAGATACTGACCACCAACAGTGGACAAGTCTTACGGTAACTGTAGCCAGTCTGGCTTAAAGAATCAGTAAATTCCAAATCTGAGAGTTATTGTTGTTTAGTTTTAGTTCTTTTTAATACATGGACGTCAGTTATATACGCGAAAGATGTATCAAAGCATAGCTTGGCCAGCATAGCATAGCTTGGATGAATGGAAACCATCATCGCAATCCCGTGCTATTACGAAATTATCTCTCATGAAAATGGATATGTGGTGCATAAAATCGCAACAGACTGTGGTTTTATATAATGTAGACATACCATCTCATCAAACATATCCAGTCTCACATATTCATTGACTTGAGTGAGAACAACTTTAATATAACGCAAGTGGTCTTATCTCAAACATATCCAGTCCCACATATTCATTGACTTGAGTGAGAACAACTTTAATATAACGCAAGTGGTCTTATCTCAAACATATCCAGTCCCACATATTCATTGACTTGAGTGAGAACAACTTTAATATAACGCAAGTGGTCTTATCTCAAACATATCCAGTCCCATATATTCATTGACTTGAGCGAGAACAACTTTTTAAATATAACGCAAGTGGTCTTATCCCAAACATATCCAGTCCCACATATTCATTGACTTGAGCGAGAACAACTTTTTAAATATAACGCAAGTGGTCTTATCCCAAACATATCCAGTCCCACATATTCATTGACTTGAACGAGAACAACTTTTTAAATATAACGCAAGTGATATCTAGTCCCACATCATTGACTTGGGCGAGAACAACTTTAATATAACGCAAGTGGTCTTACCCCAAAAATATCCAGTCCCACATATTCATTGACTTGAGAAAGGACGACTTCAATCAGCGCCATGATCAGCAACTGTAATGGACTCGCCTTGCCTAGAACAGCTCCGAATGATATCAAAATGGTGGCAGCGGCAAAGTCAGCAGACAACATTCTGAAATAAATAAAAGAAGGCTGGATAAAAAGGATAATGTTTTTTTTTATATCTTTATTCATTAATACAAAAGACCATTTGGTCCATAACTTATTTACATATATACTCACCAAAAAACAAAAAGTACCCCTTTTTTGCTGGTATTCCCATAGGCTAGATTTCGAGGGCGTAGGACGGCTTGAACAGCGCTTTAATTAAAGAATGTTTGATGTTTTAAGCACACTTCACTGAGTACTAAATATTCCTTTAAACAGTTTCAGATTTTGTCAAGCAATACTCTTTTTATGGATGCTATGGAAACCTTAAAGGGAAGCAATTTGATGATTTTTGATAATCAAAAGCTGCTACCTACACAATCGGTGTTGTGTTTTTCTGGTGTTTTTTTCGAAAAGCAACGTATAGAGAATATTGTCTTGGACAAATGGAGGTAATGTTTGCAGATGTGTTTTTATCACAAATGCATGGTTTAAGGAAAGGGGGGATAACTCCCCTGTGTACTGAACTTTTCACACCAAAAAAATGGTTTGGACTATTGGTGGTGGTCGATCTACATAATTTTTTTGCTGATCAGTAGATATGCAATATTCCAAGTAATGATTTCCTATTAAATAAGTGACCGGTCAATAGTTTTAACTATTCGGCAAATTGTAAATTATGATGTAATAATGGCCGGTCAATAGTTTTAACTATACGACCGCTTGTAATGGCCGGTCAGTAGTTTTAACTATACGACCGCTTGTAATGGCCGGTCAATAGCTTTAACTATACGACCGATTGTAATGGCCGCGACCGCTTGTAATGGCCGGTCAATAGTTTTAACAATACGACTGCTTGCAATGGCCGGTCAGTAGTTTTATTATTACATGACCTCCTATATGAATTGCCGGTCCATAGTTTTGACTATTGCCCACCTTGCCGGTCAATAGTACCGCGTGCGGATACTTGATCAATGACGTCAATATTGCAAAGCGTCTGTGCGAGCGTTTGATCTGTCAGCAAACGACAACAAGCACAAACATATGGCATCAAGATTCGCAGATATTTCTGAGGAGGAAATTCCAGATATTTTTTAATAAGAAGGACAGCGTCAACACATGTTGTTAAATATTCATGCAGTATACTGTACACCAATATTGTTTTTGGTGAAAATTCAATGTTACAACCTATTTGATTGTTCTAATTTAAAAAATGCGTATGCAATAAAGAGGATTATTCGATCTATATTTGGATATAATTATGCACGAGTTTTTTCGCGTATTAATATTGTGCTACTTTAGGAGCGCATTATTTATCATGTAATAAAACAGTTATGATCCTTCCATGTACCTTGGGCGAATAGTTTTACTATTGACCAGCAAGCCATTCAATCACTGTATACTATAACACCGCTTGCAATGGCCGTTCAATACTTCTAACTGTAAGTCCGCTTGTAATTGCCGGTCAATACTTCTAACTGTAAGTCCGCTTGTAATTGCCGCTCAATAGTTTTACTTTTAGATCACTTGTAATAAGTAACAACTGGTATACATCTTTTTTTTAATTGGCCGACCTGGTCGGTTGAACAACTATAGTTTCCCTCCGTGCTGGGAAGAATCGTGAGTTACTTACTGCCCTTGACCTAATACAAGTGTCATCTAATCCTCCCATGTACCTCGGGAAAAACAGTTTTAAGTATTGACCGGAAAGCCGTTAAATAACCGTTTAAACAATGGTTCGTGTGGGTTATACAGTTCCAAGCATAACGTAGCAGCTAGTGGGGTCGTGACTCGTGATTGTCAATAATATGGAGTGTGAATGTGCAGTGAATTTCAAAGATGCGAAACTATGTGTGCGATATCGGTGCACGTGCAGTAAAATTGAGATATAGGGTAGACTTCATGTGCTCGCATGATATTGCTTGTAGGTATGTATAACATATTCAGAAAAGAGTATGTATTTCTAAATGTGTGATAAATCTTACAGCTTAGAAACATTGCGTTGCACGATTTCTAAATCAAAGCTTTCAATGATACTTACTCTCCTAAGTGAATGGGAAACTTCGGATGCCCGTGCGCCACGTGGTGAATGATTCCCCGCACAATAAACGCCCATTGTAGAACGAAGGCGGCGATGAGCAGATTAATGGAAACAGCACCAAAACCATAACGCTTCAGGAATGTCATCAGAAACCCGAAGCCGATGAATATCATCACGTGGACATCTTGGAAATCTAAATAACAGAGAAAGATTGTCAGATAACTTGCGGTGTGGGAGTGCAATAAATCCACGCCACACATTATTACCCTAGACAAAGTGTAATAAAGCCACGCCACACATTATTACCCTAGACAAAGTGTAATAAAAGTGCAAATGTCAAGGCCAAATTATCGCTCGGTCTTTTCCGTTCAGTTCGTGTACAATCGGAATTGACTGAAAGTGTCGATTCTTCAAAAATCGGTCATCATATATGGCCTAGTATGTGCTAAACATGACGTAGAACATTCAAACCAAACCAAGCCTACCGGTAATTACCGGTTTACGGAGATCGACGAGGTAGTTCCGACTTCTCGGTGTTTGGTACGAAGATGACCGAAGCTTCATTGAATGTGTGTGCAGTTTTGAAGTTAATGTTTTATAGTGTTCGAATGTATTTGACATATTTTAAAAAGTTGTTGCTTGTAAACTGAGTAATTTACATTCAAGGCGCGCTACAGTAAGCTATGTTTGTTTGTTTGGTGTTTAACGTCATTTTCCAGCACATTTTAGGCTATGTATGATGGTCGATTTTTTGTGGTGGAGACAACGCATTTTTTGTGGTGGCAGAGAACGCATTTATTCCTGAGTAGTACTGTATACCTCCCGCCATCCGTAAGGAATCGACACTTTCTCACTCACAAGTTGAGCTCCCAGTGGAATTCGAACCCACAACGGTGAGAGGCGAGAAGGTCTACAACACAACGTCGTTAACCCCTCGACCATCGAGGCATTCTTACATAAACTAGCAAAACATTTAGTATGTATGTATTAAAATGTATGCATGCATGTATGTATGCGTACATAACAATAGTAAAGAGAACGGATAGAGAGAAGTAGAGATAGTGTTACAGTATATGCAAATAGTTAATTCGAAAAAGGAGTGTGTACTTATATTCTGGCCTTGAATTAACTATGTTTGTTGGAATGGTGTTTTACATTATTTTAGCACATGTTAGGCCATATATGACGGTCGATTTCAGTGTTTGTGGTAGAGGCAGACGACCCCCATTGTCCTGAGTATAACCAATACTGTATACCTCCCGCCATCCGTAAAAATCTCACTTTACAAATCGAGCTCCCAGTGGGATTAAAACCCGCAGCGGTAAAAAGGGGAGAAAAGTTTTAGACTCGGTGTCTTTACCATTCCGGCCACGGAGGAATTACAAGAATCATCTATATAGCACAACACTCGTCTTCTCTCTATGCTTCTTTCTCTGTACTATTGTAATGCAAGCCTGCGTATTTATCCTGACGTTTACAAGTTTAATTGTATGTTTGTATACGATACTGCAACAAAGTTATCATGAAATGTAAATCTTGATAGCATTCAACGAAAATCCGGTGTAGCTTCAATAGCCACTTGTTATCACCTGCATTCTATTCGAACCGTATTTAATATTTATTTCCACCGCTCGTTTAATAGTTGTTTTTAGTGTTATATTAAAAACGCAAATTCATCATTTTTGTAATTTTACCCTTTCATGCGGGTATAGTTACCAAAAAGGTGACATCTGAGACGATGCTTGAAGGCACTAATTCAGTGTTTGAAATAGATACATACTTTAGTATAGTTTAGAAGGGAAAACTACGTAAAATCGTTGTCATTCATAATAAATCTTGAGACAAGAATAATACTAAATCTTGCGAAACGAAAACCTGTTTGAAAAATAAGTAATATTTTGTGAGAAACTCTATATTCGACGTATGGTATTCATGTCTGAATGATTACCATGGAATATTAATGATTTGGGTTTAAGGCAAACAACTAGGTCAATGTGTGCAAGAGGATGTTAACTGAGAATATATAATTAAGAAATACAGAAAATTGGAAAAATGCGCCAAAGCAAAATATATAAAATGATTTTCAACGGTTTTATAAAGCATACAGTTATAGACTAAAAAATTTCGATCGATCCATCGATAGAGAGAGAGAGAGAGAGAGAGAGAGAGAGAGAGACAGACAGACAGAGACAGAGATGCAGATCTACACACATCGCAAGGTCATAGAACTTCGATCAGACTATTTGACGATTCAAGCTGACCTAAAACGTCAGGTCAGTTCCGTCTGTGAAATGATTACAAAGTTGTAAACTTAATGACATGTTGGATATTTTCGGGTACGAGAATGAGTAAAATAATGGATGTACCACTTTTAAGCGCTTGTATGAGCTCCATACTACGGTCAAACTCGCAACTGTAGCCTATATTAGAATAGGAGGTTACAATTAAAAACGCGGTATGTGAGTTCCTTAGGCCCGGTAGCCATTTTAGTTCATGCGTTTGTGTTTGCGTGGGTTTAGGTCCCGCAGCCCGACAGTGCACCGTAGAGTGTTCATTGAGTGTCTGCGTGGTTTATGGTACATTTGTATTTGTATGTGGGTACCTCGATTTTAAGTCTGGTACGAATGTCTTGGCGATTATTTGCCCTCGCCAGTGGCGTAGCTGCCTTTAGGCACAGTAGACACTTGCCTACACATCGGGAAAAAACCCCGATATGAATCCTGTTTTCGTAAAAAGAAATACGAGCAGCATGCCTACTGAACCCACTAGCACTCAATAAATCCAGTGTGCCTTCACACCATTTTAGACATGGCTACGCCCCTTCTCGCTGTGGTACACTGGGAAGTTAGCGACCTAGACCGCAGTTGAAGTAATGGTTATGTGGGAAAAACTTTTTTAAACAGACTTGCCGTATATATACTTGACGGTATATCGAAATGTGACCCCAAGACCCTGGATCAGTCATCTGTCATTCTTACCATTACTGTACGGCGTCCCCCTGTGCCAGTAATGAGATTGTGGCGGGGGTTACATTTCAGAGCTTATGATAACATCATCTAAACTGAGTCGCAATGAGGTCAGCCATTGTCCGCTGTAGCTGATCATGACGGGGCTTTGTTCAGGGACCACACGGCAATCTTAATTCTTAAAAAACAACTCGCAAAACTAGGCTATATTTGTTTTTACACAATTTGTGTATTCAGCAAGTCATGCTTAGTAAGTTCTTAAGTAGTTAAAAACACAGTTATTTTGACGATGCAGCATTTAAAAGCTGAGGACAATTTAATTTGCATTTTCGTCCGTCGTTCCGTCGTTATTTTCGTTTCCGACCAATAACTTTAATATTTATAATTTTAACATTTATAATCCAATATGGATGAAATTTAAGGACAATGGTTATGGCCATTCTATCTAGACCAGCCAGATCGCACCTATCATGCCGGAGTTAAGCCTTTGTATGTTTGAGAATTGACGCATTTTGCGATTTCTGGTTCGAAACCAGCCAGAGTGCATCTATCATTCCAGAGTTATATGGTTCTTTGATTTTTAAAAAAAATACGTTTTTGCCGTTTCCGCTTAATAACTTTAACCGGAGTTATGGCCCTTGTTTTTGTTTTTTTAATTTCCCGATTTTTAGCGACAATAACTTTACCATTTATAATTCTATCTTGACACAACTTTAGGACAGTATTAATTGCCATAATATACAGGCCAAAGTCAACAACCAGCCAGATCGCACATGTAATGCAAGAGTTATAGCCCTTGAGTTTTTGAAATTGATGATTTTAGCGGATTTCGCTCAATAACTTTAACGTTTATAATCCAATATTGATGAAACTTTAGGCCAATGATTAGGCCACAATCTCTAGGCCAAGTTTAATAACCAGCAAGATCACACCTATCATGTGGGAGGTGTTCGACACTGAAAACTTTTCCAGACGGACAGACGGACGGAAAGACAAACGGACACGGCTAACGCTGTTTGTCCACTCACCATGTTCGGTGTTGTGGGCATAATAAATATGTATACACAGTCTGTATTTGTCGAGTTTGCCGTACCCGCAGTCAATAACTCAATTCGAATTCGTCGTCAGTAGAATGTACTGAAGCAAAAATGCTTCAAAATTAATTGAATTAACCGATTAAATACAGACTTAATAGTTCTTTGGCCAACTGGTGAATCTGTACACAATTGCTTTAAGCTGTTACGTTACACGTCTAGAGATTGAGAACAATACGTTTCAAGGCTAAAATTAAGTTCTATTATGTAAAAGAAGAAGAAAAGAAAATATACAATATAGGAATGCGGGGCAAGAAGAGGAAAGAATAATCAGGTATTCGTGTTAACATCCATTTGTTACTTTAATACAAGTAAAAACGAAAATTACTGGGCAAAACGTCTAGTTTCGCTAATAGGTTTGAACTTCCTGAAATATATATTCATTCTCCTCATCAATTTGAAATAGGATCGTTTAGTAACAAGCTACGGCATGTAACCACCGAAGAGAGTAAACAATGTTTTAGTGATGGAAACCACATTCCATTGTTTACAAAAAATGAGAAGAAAAGCAATAGCTTGAACATGAAATTCACCAAATTCAACGACTGTCTTTCAAACTGGATTGACCAGCTTCGTTTTTTTTCATGATGTATGCGAAATTAGCACTTCTGCTAAAGCTAACAGCGCTCAGGCCACAGGTGCCACAGTAACTAAAAATAACCCGTTTACGCAATTTTCATTGAAAATGTAGATGTTGAAAACAGTTGCTACCTTTAGCGTTAGCCTTGTTACCTTTAGCGGAAGTGGTGATTGTTACATTTAACGGAGGTTGTTACATTTAACGGAGGATGTTACATTTAACGGAGGTTGTTACATTTAGCGCTGAAATTGTTACCATTAGCAGAATTGTTACAGTGTACTAGTATTCTGACATTATGAAATACTAAAACGTTTAACTACCTAAAAAAACAACTTGAAACTAAGCTGGAATAATCTCTAATCTACAAACTAATACCCACCGCGGGGCCATCTACGGCCAAACATCTGTGACTGGAATATGAACTTGTTTATCTCTGACCGATTCACAACTAATTATAGTAACTCAGCCGATTCACAACTAATTACAGTAACTCAGCCGATTCACAACTAATTATAGTAACTCAGCCGATTCACAACTAATTATAGTAACTCAGCCGATTCACAACTAATTACAGTAACTTAGCCGATTCACAACTAATTACAGTAACTCAGCCGATTCACAACTAATTACAGTAACTTATCCGATTCACAACTAATTATAGTAACTCAGCCGATTCACAACTAATTACAGTAACTCAACCGATTCACAACTAATTACAGTAACTCATCTTTTAAAAGCTCGCCAATTACCATTACTCGTATATCATGTTTTGGTTTGTTTGTCTGAATGGTGTTTAACGTCATTTTAGCACATTTTAAATATGGCGGTCGATTTTTTGTTGTTGTAGAGGTAGACCCACTATTTTCCTGGGTAGAGCCAGTACCTTGTATACCTTCCACCATCCGTAAGAACACTTTCTCACTTGCCAACGGGATTCGCACTCGCGGCGGTGAGAGACGAGAATGTTTTAGACGCAGCGTCGTCACTATCCCGGTCACGGATGCGCGTGTTTGGAAATCAATTGTATACGATTGTTCCACGATCCTAAAGGGCAACTGACAAATAGTGATACAATCCATAAACATACAAAACATATACATATAACATATCCAGACAACATGCAACAATACATAAAACATATAAATAAACATTATAAATACAAAACATATAAATAAACATTATAAATACAATATAAATAAACATTATAAATACAAAACATATAAATGCATGCAACATATAGCACATACAATAAGTATATACAAAATATATAGAGGATATTTGTTGTTTTGGAGTGAATAACATATTTTATTTCATCAAGAAGTGAGAAGAAATATAAAAGTCGAGATGAAATAAAATATGTTATTCACGACAAAACAACAAATTTTCTTTTTATTTTATGATTTTACAAACAATTATTTAAGCAATTTTAGTAACTAAACCGTTTTACACACCTGGCTATGATCAACTCGCAAGTCGTACTTGCAGATGCTCGATCCTATACATAATCAAGGATTACGACTCGCCTTAGGTGCCTTTCGTACATCACCAGCCGAAAGTCTATATGTTGAAGCCAATGAACCATCACTGTCTCACAGACGAGACAAATTAGCTCTTCAATACGCCATTAAATTAAAGTCTAACCCTTCAAACCCAACTTTCGATAATGTTTCTAATCCTAGTTGTGAACCTCCTTTTGATCGAAAACCGAAGGCCATTCGACCATTTGGTCTTCGTATTAAACCAAAATTAAGAGACACTGAAATCGACCTAAATTTGATTGCCAAGTACAAAGTACCACAAATTCCACCGTGGACTTTGGAAACTCCAACAATTATTTTTGATCTTTGTAATAATAACAAATCCAGTACAGACCCTAATGTCTTTCAAAGCAAATTTAATGAAATTAAATCGAAATACAGTAACTTTCAGCATATCTACACAGATGGCTCTAAAGATGGAGATAAGGTAGCTGCAGCAGCTGTTGTTCACAAACACAGCATAAAGAGCCGCCTGCCTGATAAGGCCTCTATCTTTTCAGCTGAACTTAAGGCAATTGAACTTGCCTTAAATTATATTCAGGAATCTGATGATGACCATTTTGTAATATTTTCTGATTCCCTTTCATCTCTTCAAGCACTGGGTAATATGAAACATGATAACCCAGTTGTGCTTCAACTTTTAGAAAAGTACAATTCTCTTATAATTGATAATGTTATTATTTTCTGCTGGCTTCCAAGCCATGTAGGAATACCTGGTAATGATAGAGCTGATAGTGCTGCTAAGGCAGCATTAGATTTACATGTAACACATACCAAATTACCTTATACTGATTTTAAAAGTTGTATTAACACATATATTCGTAACTCTTGGCAAGCCGCTTGGGATTTGTCAGTTAACAATAAACTCCATCCAATTAAACCGTTACTCGGAGAATGGCGTACTTCTAGTAGACCCATTCGTCGAGAGGAAGTTGTCCTAGCCCGGTGCAGGATAGGGCATACACGTTATACTCATTCATATTTATTACAAGGTGAGCAATTACCGGAATGTATACCCTGCTTTGCACCGTTAACGGTCAAACACATCTTATTGGAATGTGTAGACTTTGATCCTATGCGTCAAAGGTACTACAATGTTAATACTATGAAAGAGTTATTTGATACTGTAGATTTTAGTCTTGTTTTAGATTTCCTGAAGGAGATCAGACTATATAAATCATTGTAATGTGTTCTTATATATATTTACTTGTTTATATACCCGTTGCCGGGCATTTATTGATTTACATACATAGTTTATATTACACCTTATCATCCCTTTTTTTTTGTTGATAGTTTTATCTTTATATATTTACATTAATTTTTAATTAATACTTCTTTTTTTTATATTTTTTTTGCGCGCAATATGACCTGTTTATGTGTCGACGTGCCGTAAAACACCATTCATTCATTCATTCATTCACACCTGGCTACGCGCCATGTTCACGATGACGTAACGAAACGTTACATGACGTAACTTTTTTTGAAACCGTTAACGTAGAAAGAAAGAAATTAAATAAACAGTGGATGTAACAGTATAACAGTAGGAATATCTTGTGAGTCGTGTTACTGTGCATTTGTGTTGGTTGTACACTAAAAAAGTAGTTCCGGCAGCTACTGTCGAATAAAACTCTATATTCCACAGTGTGGAATAACACTTTTATTTCACTGATAAAATGGACAGACAGTCTATTCTATATGGACAAACACAGTCTATTCTATATGGACAAACACAGTCTATTATATATGGACAAACACAGTATATTCTATATGGACAGACACAGTCTATTCTATATGGACAAACACAGTCTATTCTATATGGACAAACACAGTCTATTCTATATGGACAAACACAGTCTATTCTATATGCGTACAAAACATAAACATACAGTAAAATTAATATGATCATCAACGTTTTGCAATGTCATTTAGTCGAAGGTTCTATCTATAGTACATTTACATGAACCCGGCATCTGTGTTGAAATAACAAACATGCAACACAAATCATACATCAACACGTGTGGCTAACTTCTATATTGTTTATATAGCAACAGTGCACTATTTTCTGTCCTGTTGGCTTCCGGCTAAAAATACATCCGAGGCATGATCCCGAATGCACAGCGTTACGTTAGGGCCATTTTACCATTGCGTATCAACTTGTGAACTCGATGGTACGAAGGCGATGATGCGATAGTTAAATGGCCATAACGCGATATACCAGTGTACTATCGCCATCGTGCCATCTACTTGGTAGAAGTTTCTCGACCGACGATGCGAATACACCTGTAGATTTTATCAGACTAACCATTCAAGATAAGGCGACTGTGGCATTGTATACTGTTAACTAGTGTTACAGAGTGTTATGCAAAAATACCGGTTAATATAACATATTGACAATTTTACACTTTGTCCCAGGTTTCATATTTGTGTCTTCACGTATAGTTATAAATAGCCAATTTATAAATAACCAATCTTGGATTCAGTAAAGAGCGGCATTGCGCTTTAAAGCTGCCGACCTCTGAGTGGATTCAAACCCTGATTGTTAGCTTGTCAAATGGGAAACTGTAATTTTCTCTCTCTGGGGACGCAGTTAGAAAATAACCTTTCCTGTTTTGAACCCAATTTCATTTGTTCAGTCAACATGTTTTGTCCGTGTGTATTTAGTTTTAAGGTGATGAATTTCATTATCTTTTAATTTGTCCCGAATTTAGTGAAATGAGGAAGAAATATATAAATAAATTCTATTATAATCGCCCTAATATTCTGAAATTCACATCATTATTATCAGTTGAAAAGTATGCGGAACAAAAAAAACTTAGTTTATTCATGGATAAAATAATAAAGAATGTAAGATTATATTAACTTCCTTAAGACATTTAAATAAAGATGACCAAACACAGTGCTACATTTCGTTTCGGTAGAACGGTGCGTCTTTGGTCAAAACATGTATAACACTGACAAAATGCTCTCTACATTTCGTTTCGGTAGGGCTGCAGAAATACGAAATTAGTTTAAAAACCTGTTAACTTTAAAAAAATTATTTTTGTATAAAGACATAAACATGCTATACAATTATCTGAAACGATGTTTACAAAATAATTATTATTGTTATTATTATATTATGTTATTATTATTATTATTATTATTATTATTATTAATAATACTGTAACATCTAGTATATTATTTAGTATACTCATATTTTGGTTAGAAATCCATAAACCGCACTGTTAGATAGTTTGTATATAGTCGTTTCCTGATGTATACGTGTTTAGAATTATATTTGATGATCTGTCGCCATTGATATAAATGTATTTTGTAACTGTTGCTTATGCTGTTCATATGTATGAACCTAAGTGAATAAAGATTTGAATTGAAGACTGGTTCAAGATAGGTAAGTACATCATTTATACCTTTAATACAAACCATCACGGTATACTGATTATGTTAATCTAATTATAAAAAGTTTGAATGTCTTAACAAAGGCTAGGGCTTTACGGGGCACACGGAAATCTGGATTTTTAATACGCTCGAGGCGTTCTTCTATTGTTTTATTGTTTCCCCAACATAATTTGAATATTTTAAATATTGTTTAGTGATATCTCAAACAGTCAACCAACTTATTTTGCCATCTTACAAACTGTTGAGTTTATTTCGTCCAAAAATATAGTAATAAAGATTCAATTATGAATATTCAACTTTTAAAACGGATTTGTGAAGTGATGTAAACGCTCGTATATAGAACATACTCTAATATACCTTATAATAAAATAAAGTCTTTATTATTATTATTATTATTATCATTACTGCACACGCGCTTATCGATCGCATAGCTCACCTATAAACCTTGTAATTACACACACGCGATCAATTCTTCAAGCTGACCGACCGTGTGTCCGGTCGATACGTTTCGTTGCTATGGATACAAATGAGAAATTAAAGTAATTTCTGTTACAGAGCTTCTTTGTGATCTGATGTATAATAAAACAAACAAGCGTCTAGGTATGGTGAACTCGCGTTGACATTAATTAATTTTCCAGGACATGTACGAATATTGATGTAAACATGGCCATAACTTTGACACAAGGGAGAATAAATAAATACATTATTAATAATCATCACCTGGACCTCTTCATACAACATGACCCGATTAATTAACCTTTGTTTTGTAAATACACACTAAATATAAACGTTCCAACTTCCGGATATTAGTTTTACCTTGAATCGACTTTTACGCATTTACGACGGTTTTCCGTTAGGGCCATCGTACTATCGCGTATCGACGTTTACAAGTCGATGCGCGATTTTACGATGACGCGATGGACCGTTGTACCATCGCCATCGTGCCATCGTACTATCGCGTATCGACGTTTACAAGTCGATGCGCGATTTTACGATGACGCGATGGACCATTGTACCATCGCCATCGTATCATTGTACTATCGCGTACCGACGTTTACAAGTCGATGCGCGATTTTACGATGACGCGATGGACAATTGTACCATCGCCATCGTACCATCGTACAATCGCCATCACACCATCGTGCATCGACTTGTAAACGGAACACCGTAATTCACCCAGCATTGTATTGATCAAGTCTTATTATTGAACAATAGTTTGCACGCGGCAATGCAACATTACTAATGCAAAACAAGGCTGAATTGAGTGCAGCAATGCAGAATTAATAAAGCAAACTGTCGCCATCACACCATCGTGCATCGACTTGTAAACGGAACACCGTAATTCACCCAGCATTGTATTGATCAAGTCTTATTATTGAACAATAGTTTGCACGCGGCAATGCAACATTACTAATGCAAAACAAGGCTGAATTGAGTTCAGCAATGCAGCATTAAATACTAACATTATTATATAAAACACATCTATCACGTCTGGTCCATTAAATACCATTAGTTGAAATGGGTCTGTTTACCGCAGCTTGTGAGGGCTGGCTTGGAGCAGTCGGTAGAGCGGCGGATTTGTAACCGGAGCACCGGGTTTGTAACCGGAGGCCCCGGTTTCAATCCTCCGTGGTGCCACTGAGTTTCGTCGGTGTGTTCAACACACTTCCCCTTAGCCTCGTCCGTCGGATAGGGACGTAAACCGGGCGGTCCCGTGCACTTATCCTCCGAGCACGTTAAAGAACCACAGGAATCTATTCGTTAATAAGAGAAGGGCACGGTTCCCGGATTTCCATGTATCCTTCCCCTCTCTCTGGGGCGACTCTAAATAACCTATGCTGTGTTGATGAGTCGTTAAACAACATTCAATTCAATTCAATTACCGCAGCTTTTGCTGACAAATGCTTATAAACTGAAGAAAGAAAATCATCAGAGTAATGAGGTCAGTATTAGTTTGTCTAGTACAATGCTGGTTTTCACCAATTAAATATATAAATGTTGAAATAGTTTTCCTTATCATTTCGTTAAATAAGAGTAGAAAGTGTAACTATTATGCCTTATCACAACCAAATCACTTGAACTCAACAAATGGCACAGCTGTTGTTCTCTGCAGCGAATCTTAAACTGAGAGTAAACCAACAAGGTCGCGGGCTTGTTTATCTTGACCTTGAACTAGATTGTATCTGTCTTAACAATATGTTACACACTATTCCTGACTTTAAGAGGAATTCCGGACCAAAATATACATGCCACTATTCGGCACCTCCATTTAACATTCAAACATATCTTGTTGGAATGTGTAGACTTTGATCCTATGCGACAAAGATACTACACAGTTAATACTTTGAAAGAGTTATTTGATACTATAGATTTTAGTCTTGTTTTAGATTTCCTTAAAGAAATCAGACTTTAGAAATCAATATAATGTTTTCCTATATATATTAACTTGTTTACAAGCCCGTTGGCGGGCATTTGTTGATTTACATATATACATAGTTTATATTGCTACCATATCATCCCTTATTTGTAGATAGTTTTATCTTTATACGTTTACATTATTTTTAATTACTACTTCATTCTTTAATGATTCATCGGTTTTTGCGCACAATATGACCTATTTATGTGTCGACGTGCCGTAAATCACCATTCATTCACTCATTCCATTTGTCTGCACATTTTAGGCTATGCATGACTGTCCATTTCTTCAGTGGTGTAGGCAGATAAAATATATACGTATTATTATTACAGTGTGTTTGTTACATCAGACGCCTTGTATAGTCTATTTCTATATATATATAGTGGTAAGTAAGTAAGTAAATTGTTTATTATAGTGACATGTATACATGTATCAACATAATATTCAAATATATAACATGGATATTACACCAAGTCCAATGGACCTATAAGTCACCTTTGCAAAGTTTTCATATACTTAACGTGATAGACTAAAGATATATACAAAAGTATATTATTTACAAAATCTACGCTCCGGATATCATACTCATATCAATTTAAGTTAAATATAAAATGCGAGAATATGAAACACAAGTATAAGTAAAGTGTTTAATTTCCATACATGGTATTTCGTCTTCTGAGGAATGCTTTCACTAAATATTTACCAACTTTTCTAGGAAAGTTCTTAACTAGATATATGAGTTTGTCAGGTTCGTTCATAATGAACTGCAAATCAATAAATTGTTCATAAAATACATCTTCTCTTATATCATTATAGAAAGAACATTTTAACTAAAAAAATGAATCTCATTCTCAATTTGAGTATAATTGCAAAATCTGCAAAGTCTTTGTTGGTGTTATATAGCATTATTATTGCGAGTGGTGTGCGCGTGCATGCGTGCGTGCGCTCGTGAGAGAGAGAGAGGTGTAACTATGTTTTTCTATATATATTTTGCAGGCTAACAAATTAACACAGTCTTACATCAGTTTTTATTCAGTTTTAGTTTCATCACCACCAGCGGTGACTACCAGCGGTGACTCTTACTTCTCTATTATAATGCCGTACTAATGCTATGGTATTTCTGCAGTCGGCCGTGAAGTCTGAACTAATGACAAGTATAATCCGTTTTGACAGAAAAAGGTTGAAAAGGTTGCGACTAATACTTGTGTGTACGCTTTAATTAACCGTGTATAAGCAAAGCGATACATTGTCGCTTTAACACCGGTAAGCATCTGTGTTTGTATTAGACAATTAGTCATATGCAAATCCTATTTATTTTTGATTTATATGCGCCATATTTCATTTTATAGTCTAGTATGTCACACATATGTTATTATTAATTTATCGGTTGACATACTTTCTAAGCCAATGAAACCATTCCGTTCAGGAATAAGTGACTCTGATTTAGTAAAAACATGTATATTTATATTTTGAATTTTATGGACATATTCTGCGCTCCGTTTCGCGTCTTTTGTATTCATTTTATAAATGTCAACATATAAAAAACAAACCTATACTGGGCGAACTACAGGTTTTGTTATTTTTTATTCGACAGGTCAGCAAACATCGACGTAAACTTTTAAATTTTGATCTAAATTTACAACAGTAAACTGTTGAAAGTTTTCGAATATAGGTCACATATTTCAAATTTAGGTCAGTTTTACATTATTAAAGCTGTATCAGTAGGTAACCACACAGTTATTGGCATATCGGTCGCGCACGCAATTATCTGATTTCGCAGTCCCACACCTTCAACATTAGGCATGCACGACCATTTTTAGGATTTGACAATGCCGTTGTTTACTGGCCTTGCAGTCTCAGGTTAGGTCAAATTCAATTCATTATTTTGAGATAAAGTATTAAATGAAATGGTTCTATAAGTCTTTTTTTTTTAGCGAAATCGATTTGGACAAAAACAGAGAAAGGCAACGAAAACAAGTTGACAGCAACTTATGTTATCATCATCGATGTAACATGCATACAGATGTGAGCGGTCGGTATAACGCACGCTCCCGATATATACCATCTGTCAGAGTCGAGGCGAAGCGGTTAGGGTTAAGAGTCAGGAGATCGTACAAACAGATAGTTAAAACTTAGTTACACCTATCGCTTAATTCTAAAATCTGATTTCCACCTACTCCTTAACTGACCCGCTATCCTTTCATCTCTCTGCCCTATCCCTTAAACACACCAATAAACCTGCAAAATGGATTATGCCTGTCAATAAATAGCTCCGTGTAGGCTATACTTCTTAAAATTTCTTTCATTTACAGTTGAAATATACTTCAAAATCGTGATCCCTAAAAATATCGGTCAACCGAAGGATAACTCCCTCCCAACCCACCCCATGGTATTCAAATTCAATTCCCCCTATCCCTTAAATGATTTCTGTGGAAGACCCTGAATTAAAATACACGTCTACGAACGGCGAGACAACATCCTGCGTATCGGCGTCAGTATATTTATAGGTTATTTGATTTGTATTGGGATATATGCACGAGTTCTTCCGCGTACTAATATTGCGCGACCTTTGGAGGCAATAAGCACACGCAGAAGAATGAATGAATGAATGTTGTTTTACGGCATGTCGACACATAAATAGGTCATATTGTGCGCAAAAATTGATGAAAAATGAAGTATTATTTAAAAATAAGTGTAAATATATAAAGATAAACTATTAAAAAAAAAGTAAGGCATGATAAGGTGTAATATAAACTATGTAATGTAAATCAACAAATGCCCGTCATCGGGCATATAAAAAAGTAAATATATATAAGAACACATTATAATGATTTATATAGTCTGATCTCTTTTAGGAAATCTAAAACAAGACTAAAATCTACAGTATCAAATAACTCTTTCATAGTATTAACATTGTAGTACCTTTGACGCATAGGATCAAAGTCTACACATTCCAATAAGATGTGTTTGACCGTTAACGGTACAAAGCAGGGTATACATTCTGGTAATTGCTCACCTTGTAATAAATATGAATGAGTATAACGTGTATGCCCTATCCTGCACCGGGCTAGAATAACTTCCTCTCGACGAACGGGTCTACTAGAAGAACGCCATTCTCCGAGTAACGGTTTAATTGAATGGAGTTTATTGTTAACTGACAAATCCCAAGCGGTTTGCCAAGAGCTACGAATATATGTGTTAATACAACTTTTAAAATCAGTATAAGGTAATTTGATATTAGATATATGTAAATCTAATGCTGTCTTAGCAGCACTATCAGCTCTATCATTACCACGTATTCATACATGGCTTGGAAGCCAGCAGAAAATAATAACATTATCAATTATAAGAGAATTGTACTTTTCTAAAAGTTGAAGCACAACTGGGTTATCATGTTTCATATTACCCAGTGCTTGAAGAGATGAAAGGGAATCAGAAAAGATTACAAAATGGTCATCATCAGATTCCTGAATATAATTTAAGGCAAGTTCAATTGCCTTAAGTTCAGCTGAAAAGATAGAGGCCTTGTCAGGCCGGCGGCTCTTTATGCTGTGTTTGTGAACAGCTGCTGCAGCTACCTTATCTCCATCTTTAGAGCTATCTGTGTAGATATGTTGAAAGTCACTATATTTCGATATAATTTCATTAAATTTGCTTTGAAAGACAGTAGGATCTGTACTGGATTTGTTATTATTACAAAGACCAAAAATAATTGTTGGAGTTTTCAAAGTCCACAGTGGAATTTGTGGTACTTTGTACTTGGCAATCAAATTTAGGTCGATTTCTGTGTCTGTTAATTTTGGTTTAATACGAAGAACAAATGGTCGAATGGCCTTCGGTTTTCGATCAAAAAGAAGTTCACAACTAGCATTAAAAACATTATCGAAAGTTGGGTTTGAAGGGTTAGACTTTAATTTTATGGCGTATTGAAGAGCTAATTTGTCTCGTCTATGAGACAGTGATGGTTCATTGGCTTCAACATATAGACTTTCGGCTGGTGATGTACGAAAGGCACCTAAGGCGAGTCGTAATCCTTGATTATGTATAGTGTCGAGCATCTGCAAGTACGACTTGCGAGTCGATCCATATACTATTGAGCCGTAGTCCAGCTTGGATCTGATAAGAGATCTGTAAAGTCGCAAGAGGACTTTTCGATCTGCTCCCAAATTAGTGTTTGCAACAACTTTAAGTAAGTTAAGAGCTTTAAGGCATTTGGCCTTCAAGTATTTAAGGTGTGGTATAAACGTTAATTTACGGTCGAAAATAAGACCAAGGAATTTTGCCTCATCCACTACTGGTAGTGGTGACCCATCCAGTGTTAGATGAGGGTCTTCATGATGTTTACGAAGTTGACAAAAGTGTATACAATTAGTTTTAGATTTAGAAAATTTAAAACCATTTTCATCAGACCAGGTCTGAAGTTTATTGAGACATTGTTGTAATTGTCTCTCGATAGTATTCATGTTTATAAAAACAAAACAAAACAAATGTTTTTTGCACGATAACATATAACAAAGTCGTCAACATATAGCGAACAATCCACACCTGGATTGATGCACTTTACTATACTGTTAATCTTTATATTAAAAAGTGTAATAGATAGTATGCTGCCCTGTGGAACACCCATCTCCTGTTCATGAATATCAGAGAGGGTTGAACCCATTCGGACACGAAACTGTCTATCATCTAAGAAATTCTCTATAAAAATGGGTAATCGGCCTCTAAGACCAATGTCATGTAGATCATTCATAATACCGTACTTCCATGCAGTATCATAAGCTTTCTCCAAGTCAAAAAATACAGCGACTAGATGTTCTTTATACGCAGAAGAACGAGTGCATATATCCACAGACATATTAATAATAATATTGTTATTAGGTCTGTGATATATCCCAATACAAATCTAATAGCCTTTTTATTGCATAAGCATTTTTAATATATAAACGAATAATTAGAATAAAGCAATAGGTTTTAACATTTTGTTCATCAAAAATATTTGCTTGAAACAAACGTATTGCCGACATCGTGGGAAATCAACATTGTTTACATCACGTAATACACTTTTTGAACAGGAATAGAAAATCGCACCAATCACGAACGAGTATACATTAAACACCTAATATGATTTCACTACACGTCAACATGAGAGAACATTGACGTTTCATGAGCGAATATTGACGTTTCCTGTTACGACTGAAAGTCAACGGACCTTGCAAATAAGGTATCGCATGCAATAAATATAAAAGCACCCCCGACGTTAAATAAATGAGACTAACATTCAGAATGTGTTGCCAACGTCACATGCTGTAAATATGGCTGTGCGGGGTGCTCTACCTGATATGCTTCTCGACTGCAGGACTATACAACCTTAGGAGAACACACATACTGTTATACATGCACAGAATCAGCAACTTACATGGGTACAAATTTTGGTCATCTTCGGCCGACTCGGGTTTGATCGGTCTGGCTGTCGGTCCATACTCGCCGAGTACTCCGAATAATACAATGAACACAACCTGCAGAGCGATCGCGACGATGGTGAATTTGCTCCTACGCCAATTCATGTTTCACTACAATTATATGATTCGTCACTTCAAAGTACCAGTTATTTCACTACAACTTCGTATGGCCTCGTTTACTGGCAATGAAACACCTTAAACTGTTTTAAATTCGCTGCCGTCAGGATTCTGCACTAAGTCTAATCCGAAACATTCAATGACCGTGTCCTAATGTCAGACAAAATCGCCGGTTGTTACTCCTGTTGCACAAGTGCGAAAAAATATCGCATATAAGACAAAAAACACACACCATAAATTGTTTACACTATTTTACCATTAACAGAGCGCTAGTAAAGCGTACAGTAAAATTGAATACGGTAGTGTATGAAAGTCGATGTGGATGTATACTGCATGCTAGCAAAGTAGAATTCTAGCATTAACGTACAAGGGATACCGCACAGGTGTTCCAATTATAAACTCGCCCCTTATCAATATGTGTATGAC